>JASANA010001050.1:0-87159 GCA_030248095.1 Ptycholaimellus sp. GST1_10
GGCTGCTGCTGCTGCCCTCGCTCGCGCTTCGTTGCCAATCTGCTCCCGCGGGTTGTCCAGCCCAATCGCTCGCCAGGTCAGTCCATTCCACCAGCGCCGCAGCCGGACTGGTTGGAGGCGGTTGAGCCTCTCTCGTGCTCCCAAACCGGCCTCTCCGATGTCCGCCAGTCGCCAGAAGCCGAGGGCAGGGAGCTGAGACTCCCGTTGGGCTTGGGCAGCTCGCCGCGTTCTATGGTTGTGACATGGGGGGGAGGGGGCGGCGTGGAGCTCCTCCAGCCAGGTGCCATAGGCCCGCCCCTGGACTAAGCTCTGCCAGATGAATAGGAAGCACTGGCGGAAGAGTAGCTCCTCATAGGATGGGAGCTTGGCCTTGGTGAGGACTAGCTGGCGGTTGTTGTCCCAGTCATTTAGGGCAACGCGGGCCTGTCTGCCTAGGAGGCTCCGAACCCTGTTGGCTGCAGCCAAGGTGGATGGTGGGCAGTAGGGGAGAGAGTGGAGGACGAGGCCACCGACTCGCTGAAGGAGGGCTAGGCGGGTGGCGGCAGGGTGGTGTGCTAGGAGGCGTTGAAGGGCAGCTTGAATCCCTCTGGCGGATCCGCAGATCCTCTGCCAGTGCTTGTCGAAGGACAGGAGGGGGTCCAGGATGACGCCCAGGTAGCGCATGGCTGTCTCCTCCTGGAGCTGGTGGTTGGCGAAGAGGAGGGGGCGGGGGAGGTGGCCGAGGTGTGGGGAAAGGGAGAATACGAGTAGCTGGGTTTTGCCTGGGTGGATTTGGAGGCCCATTCCCGCGAGGTGGATACGGATGGACTCGAGGTCGTCCTCAATGCAGCGTACATCCTCTTCGCTGCTCACACCCCTGACCAGGAGTGTGTCGTCCGCATAGCTTTGCAGGTGTGTGCCGGGGTGGAGAGGGAGGGAGAAAATGGAGTCTGTACAGGCGTTGAATAGGGAGGGACCGAGGCAGCTGCCCTGTGGAACTCCAGAAGGGATGGGATGGGGGGCGGAGAGTGAATTGCCCACCTTCACCCGGAAAGAGCGGCCCTGTAGCCAGTCGCCCACCACGTTCACCAGAGAAGGGGGTGCCCCCCTTGCGAGGAGAGTGTTGACGATGCAGACGTGGCTGAGTGTATCAAAGGCGCGCTTGACATCTAGGCTGACCAAGGCAACGCGGACGGCTTTCTGCAGCTTGGCTGCCTCCAGGGCTGCCTGCTGAACCCGCATCAGAGCATCGGAGCATCCGCTTCTGGGCTTGAAGCCAAACTGGTGGCTGTTCGTGACCAGGTATGGTCTTAGGCGCTCTAGGAGCAGCTTTTCCCAGGCCTTAGACAAGCTGGGCAGAAGGCTTATTGGGCGGTAGTTTTCCGTTGATGAAGCCGAGCCTTTCTTGGGCACTGGGATGATCTCTGCCACTTTCCAGGCTGTTGGGACCACTTGTTGTTCTAGCGTGGCGTTGGTAAGGCAGGCGAGGGAACTGGAAAGCCAGCCAGCCATCTTTTTGATGAAGGCGGAGGGGAGACCAGCTGATGGGGACGCCTTGTTGCCTTTTAGAGCACAAAGGGCCTTGAGGGCCTCCTCCTTGGTGAAGAGAAGGGATTGGTGGAGGGCGGAAGGTGGGCGAGGAGGGGGGGAGGGGGCAGGAGGGGCATGTTTGGAGGCGAAAACTGCGGCGAGGCCCTCTGCCTTGTCAGCGTCCTGTACGAGGACCTTGCCCTGGTGCAAGAGGGGCGGGAGAGCGTTGCGGCTGCCTGAGGCAAGTCGGCGGGGGAGGGAGGCAAGGCGGCGCTCAGAGGCAGCCCTCCCAATCTCCTCACTAACAAACGCCTCTTTTGCTTCCCTTATCGCCGCCCTTTTTTGAGCCTTTTTCCTCTGGTAAAGCCGCCGCAGTCTTGCACTGTTTGGCTCCTTTCGCAAGGCCTTCCAGGCCTCTGAGGTTTCTCGGCTGAGCCTAAGGCAATGGGATGTGATGTAGGGCTGGGCTCGAGACTTTGCCAGTCTTGGTGGGGTGTAGGGGACGGATGAGCGCAAGCTGTGCCAGAGCCGGGCCTCCATGGCGCAGAGGATGGTGCTGGGGTCTGCGGTAGCAGGGAGGAAGTGCTCCAGTGCCCGCCAACCGCCCTCTTCATCCCAATGCAGCTCACCTACCGCCTTTTCCCAAGAGGCTTCTTCCCATCGCCACTTTCCTGGAAGCCAGTGAGAGAGGGCCCTGGAGGGTGGAGCAGAGAGATGGGCGGAGAGGCAGGCGTGCGCCACAGCCCCTTTCTCTAGGGGCGGGAGGAGGCAGAAGGGTGAGGCTGTCCTGAGCGCGCGGGACCAGGCATAGTCGAGTGCACGGGGGCCACGGGTGGGAATGTCACTGCCAGGCAGAGGGCCCAGGCCAAAGCTCCGGAGCATCTCCCGGAGTTCCTCCGACTCCTCGCTCAGCTGGCATAAATTCAGGTCCCCTGCAAGGAGAAGAGGAGCATCTTGGAGAGCTGCAAGAAACTTGGCTGCCTCGAAAAGCCATGCAGAGGATGCCGCGACTGTCTTCCCAACACTGGGTGGGCGGTAAATGGAGGTGTAGGCAGCCTTTCCGATGAAGATGGCGATGGCCTCCAGATTCCCACTGCCCACCAGAGTTTGCGACAGCGGCAGGGAACTCCTCACATACACTCCAACTCCACCACCACCCCCTCCTTTCTTTCCTCTATCCCTCCTTTCAAGGCGGTAGCCGGGAATGTCGAGGTCAGTGGAAGCTGTTGAGGGCCCAGTTTTTGTCTCCTGCATCAGGAGAACATCCACAGAGTGCTCTTGCAGAAATAGCTCGATCTCTGGCCGGCGTGTGAGCAGGCCGTTGATGTTGGCACTGACGATGCGGATAGCTGTGAGGAGTGGAGGCGAGGCAGAGCTAAGAGGTGGAGCTGAGGGCGGCTGATGGCAAGGGGATGGGGGAGCTGTGGCTGGGCCCGAGGGCGGTGATGGATGTGTGCGGAGGGGAAGGAGGGGCGGCGGGGTGGCCAAAGGAGGGGGGAGGGCAGTCCCGGGGTGCTCCGAGCAGGCTGCTGTAGTAGCTGCGTCGACCCCCTCCTGGCCACCCCTCGAAGAACGACGAGGGGGGAGAGGGGAGGGGAGAGCGAGAGCGGGATGTTGTGCATTCCTGGGGGTCTGGCGGAGCCTCCCATTGTTGCGCTGGCTGTGAAGGATGAACTTGCTAGCTTGGGTAGGAAGGCGAAATTTGCAGGCCTGGGTGTTGAGGAGGAAGGCGGGGGCAGAAGCGATGACATAGTTGGGGCCAGTGCGGGAGTTGAGCCTGATGGGGGCAGCAGGGATGGCAGAGGAAATAGCGCGGGGACAGAGGGGCGGACGGCTGGAGCAGGCAGCAGCTTTTGCAGTCGGCAGCTGGTTTGTAGGTGAGGGTGGCCGGAGTTGGAAGAGGGATGGGATGACTCGCCGGGGGATAAGAGGGATAGGATCCAGGATGGATGGAAGCCAGCGTGCAGATGGCATGGGTGGCGGAGGGAGGTAGGCCGAGGGAGGGGGGGCAAAAAGGAGGGCGGAGGCAGAGTGAGGAGGGCGGAGGCAGAGTGAGGAGGGCGGAGGCAGAGTGACTTGCCGCTCTACCCGCTACATGAAGCCAAGACTGTGGAGGGCAGAGTGGGAGTGGTGGAGGAAGGATTGGAGGAGAACATGGGATGGGAGGAGGAGGAGTGGAGTGGCTGGTGCACTAGAGTAGCGGTATAGGGTCCAACTGTTCACCACCCACTTTAGCACCACCTATGCCTTTCCGTCTACCCAGCATATTCTCTCTTTTTTGCATATGCCAATTGTGATAGAACTTTTGCTCAAAACTTCTTCCGCTCATTCTCAAAATGCTCATTCGCATAATAACCATTGTATTATTGCTGGTTTCTTTTTCTGCTAGCATTTGAGGATTGTTTAGCTCTATTTTCCTTAGGACATAATTCCAGGATTTAGATTGCTTTTTCTATTGCTTCCTAGGATTCAGTCCAGGATTTACATCATGATGAATCACGATTAGCTTAGGCATCAGAGCCACAGGGCTTCTTCTGCTTCAGTTCCTCTGGGCAGTCTCTGCTGCGCGATGTTTCCATTGGCACGCAATTTACAGACCCTCCTGCCTTTGACTCGCTTTTCAGCAGATGAGAAAAATACTTGCCTTCGAGGAGGAGTAACCAATTACATGGCACTTTTCTAGCATTTCTGAAAAATTGTCAGTCAAAAATGCGACAAAATCAACCAACCACCCAACTTCTTTCACAATTTAGTGACCGGGTGGAGAGTGGGTTCTTTGAAGCCAGTCAACTACGATGAAGCTGGTGAGGTGAAGAAAACCTGTCCTGGGGCGGGAACCCAGGCTCCTGTTTGAAGCTCCACTCCTGGCGCCCCCTGCAAAGAATCAGTCGCATGGCATGAGGCTGGCCTAAGTGGGCTGCTGCCTGAATGAGTTGTCGCTGCTTTTGCTGCGTCGCAAGGACTCCGACTCCCACTGCTGCACCTTGAAAGTAGAGAGATTAAGGGAGTGGGTGTGAATAGGGGAGATGAAGGGCGTGCCTTCCAGGAGCTGTGATTAGCCGACGCACGCTTTCTGGTCGTTCGGATAGTCTGGTAGGCGTTGAGGACGGCTACAAAATTGTCCTGGCCTTCGCTGCTGCCGGCTCTGTCCGGGTGGTGCTTCAAGGGAGCCTATCTGTCTCCTTGCTGAGACAGAAATGAGGATTGAACCTCCTTGGTGAGGCGAATGAAGGCCTCCTTCACCTCCTGGTCGCTGGCCGACGGCGGCAGACCAAGCACTGCGTACGGATCAGAGCTGGAAGTATCCTACCCTATTCCCCCCAATGCGCAAAGACGGCAACGACCTTTGCTGGTGAGGAAATGATAAGCTGAAATGGCGCCTTAGAGCCAGTAGATGCATTGCATTGCAGCTTCGCATTCTGCCTTTTGGACGTCGAATAAGAACTGTCATTGCTGCTGCTTTTAGTTTTTTCGCTGCAGCTACACGCAGAAAAGTCTTTCTGATACTCTTTGCGCAGTTTTCTAGAGCACGTGAGCTCGTGAGCCAATGAAGAATTGATCGAATGTCAGGTCTACAATGAACGTTCCAGTCGCATTTTTGCTAGTTCATTGTAAGAAAATATTTTCACCAGGCATTTGATTGCGAACAGCTAGCTAACCGACCATCAATGCTCAACTTTACATCCGTACTGGATCCAAAATGCAGCAAGCAAGCTAGCAAAGCTGATCTGCGCATTTCAACTGCTGCATCCTCCTCCAGTCTAGCAGAGCAGGTCAAGAAAAGCAGCCCCAGTGAAACATGCTGGCTCAACTGCTGGGGCGCCCGCTGCAGAGTTCGGGGCTCTCTACAGCCACCCTCAGCAGCCCTCTTCGGTTGGCAGGCCAGTGAGTTTTTGGGAGTGAAGGGGATAAGATGAGTTGCAGTGCTTTGGCGCCTCCCTTGAGCATAGTCGTCGAGAGCAGACGCGAGTTCCGGGAGCCCAGCCACAGCCACATCAAGATTGTCAAGCACTACAAGGCCTGCCTCACTTCCTTCCTTCTTTATCTTCGTCTCCTTTACAATCTTCTTGTCGGTCTATAGGTGCGCTGGCATAAGACGAAGAAGCGCTGGCGCCAGAAGCGCTACTTCTACAGGGAGCAGTACAAGTCCTACATGCTGGCCAAGGAGAAAGAGTTTCAGGTTTCCCCCTTTCATGTTGCATCTCCCTCTCCCCGACCTTCCCTCTCCCATCCTGCCAGGCTGAGCTGAAGACGATGCTGGGGGAGATTGAGCAGTTCAGTCCGGAGGCCTTCGTCAAGGTTCCATCTGGCACCTCTAAAAGCAGATGTGTGGCTATTAGCGGAGCCCGTGGCAGGATACGATAGGAAAGGCGAAGTGGGAGCCAGAGCAGCGTTGGCCGAGCGGAGGCAGAATCTACCCACACTGGTCCACGGTCTAACCCTTCTCCCTCCCTCCACACCCATCCTCCTGCTCAATCCTCATGCTCATGCTGCAGCTGATGAGTGTGGAGGAGCTGTACGGGCTGCCCAAAGAGTCCCGCATCGACAAGAGCGCCGGGCTGCCCTCGGACGAGGACTGGGCGGACATCCTGAGGCTCCGCCGCGAGTACTATGCCAAGTTCATGGTTGGCCAGACACACCCGTGCTTTAGGAGAACATCCCTTTCACCAGCAGTGTGCATACGCAGGGTCTCGAGGTGGCTGACGACGAGAGAAAGGTCAAGACCGGGCAGGAATGAGTGATTCATTTTAAAAGCGCAGATGAATAAAACATTTATGCATCTTGTTTGGTAATTTATCCACAGACGAACTGGATTGCTGAGCTAGAACCTACCGCGGGAAAAAGGAAAATAAAGGAATGATATTGATCTGGGCCGAGGCCAAGAATGCGGGTGCCGTTTGACGAAAGCCTGTCTGGGCTGGTGGAGGAGGCAGAGGAGCTGGACCGCCAGTGCTCGGAGCAGGAAGAGGACGAGGAGTGCAAAGAGCCCTTCGCTCTAAGGTTCGTCGACAGCCAAAGAGTTCCCAGGGAAAGAGAAGACCCTGCTGCAGGTACAAAGCACGCGAAGCCCTGGCCAAAGCTTTGCGCCTCGTCCAAGTCTACGAGTCTCTGAGCGCTGACCATCCGCTTGCCGAGCATGTCAGAGTTAGACTAGTCCTTTCCTCCACTTTCAATGCCCCAAGCAACATCTTACCTGGGGGAAGTCGGGGGTCCTTCCCGGGGGGAGCGAGTTCGTTTCCTCCCGGGGGTGGAGGTTTTTTCCTGCTCCTTGAACCCCCCCCCCTTGAGACCACTTGTCCCCCGCCCAGACCCCAGGATGGCGTAACAAAATCCTTTGCGAGTGGCAGCGAAGGAAGGTGTAACAATTGGAAATGAGAGATTTGGAAAAAATGGATTGCCTATTGTTAAAATTCACTGTCTGGTGTCTGAAGCGTTTGTTATAATTGAATTGATGTGCAGGTTATTGCAACCTGCTAATGTTAACTGGGTATACGGTAATACAGTTTTTGCTGAACTTGTTGCTCATGGCCATTCATCTTTTTCCGTTAGCTCTTATTTTTCCTGAATTACCCTTGACTAGGTCTCTAAATTGGTATAAAATTTATTCAGAAAGAGTTCAAAAACTTTCCGACTTTTGAAAATGATAGACTAGCTGTTTTAATCATCCAAACAACATGTCTTAACGGACAGATCACAAAGGTCCTGCATTTGCAGGTTGCGCTAGGCGCAAAAAGCCCGGCGAGGAAGCACTGAGTCTGCAGAGCCAAAAGGGCAGGGGTTCCTGGTTGTTCCCCAACCATCGCTAATCCTGGCCAAGGAGATGGTTCCGTATTCCCGGTGATCTGGTCTGGCTTAAGGGATGACTTACGGATCTTTCCTCAATTTTTTACCCTTTTCTAATTTGAGATAGCCTGGTTCGACTCCAGCTGCATGCATTTTCTTTTTTCTTTTTTAATTTTTGTGGTCTTCATTTTGCCTTCGTCTTTTGTCATATGCTAAAACAGGGGCAAAACTTTGAGTGGCGATTAATTTTGAGGAATTTGTACGCCAAATCAATATCAGAATCAAAATTTGACTCCCCCCCTTCCGTCTCCCCCTAGGGGTGCCAGAACTTCCCCCATCATTCCTGAAATTTAAATAAACTTTCAATTGAAAAAAATCAATCGAGCAACTCGTTTGCGAGAAAATTTATATTGCTGGCAAGATAAGACTTTTATGTAGACATGTTGCTCTCATGCCTTCGTAGCTTTAGTTCAACAGCTAAATTTTGAAACCCACATCACAGAATAGAAGTGGATTTGGAATACCACATCACATCACAGAATAGAAGTGGATTACAATGTTCCTAGATATCCCATATCCCATATTGCAGCATGGCTTAGCATGAGCGTCTTTGCTAAAAAACAGTTTCGAATTTGTCCGAAATGGTGGAAAGAGGAGAGGAGGTTGGATAGAGCTGTGAAATAAAAAGGGACGGTTTTGAGGTGCTTGGCGCAGGGCTGCAGTACAGAATGGGTCGTGCGGCGGTGAACTGTGAAGAGCGGCAGGAGGGCGCCGCGCTGGTGGCCAAGGCCTTGGATGCCATCGCGCAGGGACAGGTTTGGAAGCTGCTTGCCCATGGCTGGCCGGCCAGCCCAAGCCAGTTGAGGTGACGATGTCGACGGATGTGGACCCGGTGGTTACGCCGCTCGGCCTCCACACCTACATCACCCTCCTCAACTACGCCGGCTTCCTGGCCGAGTCTCGCGGCTTCTCCCAGGAGGCCATGTCCAGGTCATCATTTTCCCCTTTATTTCACTTTTTAATCTTTCTTTCTCGATTTCAAAAAAACCTGGTTTTTCGCCTCTCTGGCACGGATTTTTAAGTATGATTTCAAGTGTATTTTAAAAAAGCTAGAAATAGGTTTCTTCTTCGATTGTTTCAAAAAATGCTACTTCATCATTTTGAAAAGAATAGTTCGTTTGAAATTGAGGTTACACGATGCAGAGCGGGCCTATGATGCCTACGGGGACAAGTATGAGGGCAGCAAAACACCATGGGATTTCAAGCTGCTCCTGCGATATCTTACGGGGCAGCAAGGTTTCCCAGCACAATCCATATAAGACAAGGGAAACTGACTGAGTGGACTTTAGGTGAACTGAAGGAGCGAGATGAGCTGGAGAACGCAGCAGAGGATGCTACATGCTTTCAGCGTGAGACTCTCTGGAAATCATTGGAATCCCTTCATACGCACACACTCTACTTCCTTGCCCAGGTCTACAAAAACACTGGCAACAAAGCCAAATCGGCAGGTTTGTCTGCTGGATTTGTGTGCTATCTCGGAAAGAAACATTAACCTACATATTTGTGCAATTTCCACCTGTACAATTGTTCAACAACTCTTGACCGGCTTCAGAAAGAACGCAGCCAAGTTTCATCACTAGGATCTGATTGGCTTTTCATCACAAGCAACGGTGTATCACGCTAACATAAGAGTGGGTAAAATGTAAAGATAGTAGGTGAAACACGCGACCACTGGTTAGAGGGCAATGTGGGTTGCAGAGTACTGTGAAAAGACGCTTCTGCGACAGCTGGAGTGGCGTGAGGAGTTCGATCCCATGGACTGGGCCATGAACGCCTCTGCTCTCAGCCAGTACTACATCTCTGCCCACCCAGAGCACTTTCCCCAGGTTCCAGCCTCCTTTTCCCTCCAATTTCTCTGGCTCCTCCAAATAAGAACAGAAATCCTATTCCCGCTCTTTTCCTAATGGACAAGATGCCTACGTGTCTAATGGCCTAGAGGAGGAGTTGAAGGCTCGGCACTGTCTGGCTGCAGCAGAGGCCATCCTCCGGGCAGAGCTGGCCAAGCTCAGCCCCGCATTGGCCGCCCTCAAACCGGACACCATCGAAGGACCTACGCCGGAGCAGGAGCAAGCCGAGCGTCTGCTACAGGCCAAGGCTGACCTCGCCAGGTTCCCCCTCTGTACTCCCCCTTTCTCTGAAGCACCAGCTCCCCTGCGATATGTCTAGGTGCTGGGCGAAATACGGCATCCTGTTGCTGGAGAGCTCCAAGCACTGGCTCCTCGACCCCTCCACCGCTGACGAGGAGGCCAAAATACTTCACGTTCCCCTTTTTTATGCAAAGACAGTTCATTTCTTTTGCAATACCGGCTAAAGTTACATTTTCAAGCTAAGCTGGAAAAAGAATATCGATGGCAACTTGAAGTGGCGGAGAAAAAGTGAGATTGCAGCTGGAAGACGTAAAGCTGGAGGAGGAGGAGAGCTTGGCAGAGCTGCGTTTTCGCTTCCCCGGCCTCCTAGTGGAGGCATATGAGGGCAGTTTCCCTGCCTCTCGAGTCCGCCACTTTGCCTCTGCCAAACAAGTCTATCAAAAGGTCAGCCTCTCTTGCTTACGAACAGTAAGGTGTCAGAAAGACTCCGATTGAAGGTCCTCCAGCTGCTGGAGGAGGCCAAAAACTTCTACGGCCTGGACAACAGGGCCAGAGACTATGTGGAGCTTGTCCAGGTTATTCTCTCCTCTTCTCCGTCCCTTAGGGATCCCTCCATCCCTTCCCTGTCCCTGGTTGCTGAAAGAAGAGTATTGGCAGGACCAGTCTCGCCTCTATACCGCCATGACCATCTTCTACAGGGCACCCGACGACAAGTGCAAGCTGCACAAGCGCCGTCTCGACATCCTTTCCCAGACACTCAGTTCTTTCTCCAGCCAATACCCAGACCTAAGGCTGATTGGGCCTGGAAAGAAGGAGGTAATTGCAGGCGGGTTCAGTGAGCAGGCCTATCTGGCCGTCTGTCGTCAGCTGTGCTTCGAGCTGGGCGAGACTGCCAACGAAATGGCATCCCTCAAGCTGGAGGCACTGGAGGCGCGAAATGTGGACGGGAAAAGTTGTCTCTTACTCGCCTTGCCAGACTTCTGTTCAATAATATATATTCATTTAGGAGTCCCCACGCCCCATGAGGTGGCCAAGGTGAACAGTCTCTGTGAGCAGGTAGAGAAGATGGCAGGAAGAAAGAGAATCACGATTTTGAATGACTGCAGGGCATCGTTTTCTTCCGTCGCTTCCTGGACTCCTACAAGAACGCCGAAGGGAAGGAGCCCGAAAAGTTCGCAGAGGACGACCTTCGCCCAGTCCTCCTCGCCCGCTTCTATATCGCCCGCCTCTTCTCCAAACAACTGACCTCCACCCTTCAGTCCCTTTCTTTCTTCCAGCCCCTGTCATTAGCCTCCCATCAGCATTGCATGCCTGGCAGGGAGAAGCGGAGTTTGAACCAGGCCAGCCTGGAGTGCTACAAGTGGATCCATGAATACATCCAGCGCTGGCCGGAGAGCAAGGAATCGGTGGCCGCTTTTCCTGGTGTAGAGTGCTGGTGTAAGCAGGCTGAGCTAGTTATAGGTATCGGCGGAGTACGAGGCCTGTGAGGAAATGCTGCAGCTCTTGCCTTTGAAGCTGGCCCGAATGGACGATGCTATTCGCAATCTAAGCTAAACGCATTCTGTGATACAAGCCAAATATGTATTGGGCTGGCGCGAACGGAGCTTTAGCGAAGTGTCAGCGCCCAGCCCCTCTTTTCGACCCAGGTGTATGTTTTGAGGGTTAATGCTAGATCTTGAAATTGATAAGGCTCCTGCTCCTCACAGAAGAATCCAATCGCTCTGATTCTTTTTGCATTGGAACGAGCATCCTCTAATTAGTCTACACTCGCGAGAAACTGCCAAAATGTTCACAATTTGGTATTGGCCTGGCGCGAGGGAGCAAAGCGACCGTCAGCGCCCAGGCCCTCTTTTCGACCCAGGTGTATGTTTTGAGGGTTAATGCTAGATCTTGAAATTGATAAGGGTTTTTCTCATGACATACGAATTCAATCGCTCTGATTCTTTTTTCATTGGAAAGAGCATCCTCGAATTAGTCTGTACTCGCGAGAAACTGCCATAAAGTTTACAATTTGGTGTAGAAAAATGCAAAACAAAGTGCCGTCCGAACTCCTTCCCTGCTGCTGCCCTGCTGCTGCCCTGCTGCCCTGCTGCTGCTTCGCATCTGCTAATGAACGAGAGTAGGTATTCAATTTATCCCCCCACCCCCTATCCGGTCCTTGGGCTTCAGGTATTCGTTTAAAACTCATAGCCCTTCAATTGACCAGTTTAGCATAGGCACCAGTGGTGTAGTGGTGTAAGCGGACCGGTGGCCGGTTGAAACTGGCAGGTTCGAATCCTTCTCGTGAATAAAGTTTATTTTTTGTATATTTGAAGTTGAGGAAAATAACGGTACCATCGGCAAGCCAAAAGTAAAGATATTTTCTCCTGAAAACCGATTCCCTCGAGTTATTTTTTTTTTTGCATGATTATTCACTTTCCAAACTTTCGTTTTTTTTAGCTAAATGGTGTCTTATTCGTTTATGCGAAAAAAAAAAACAATTAGAAGAAAAAAATCGAAACAAGTCTTTTGTATGTTTAAAGTTGAGGAAATAAATGGTACCATCGGCAAGCCGAAAGTAAGCTCTTTTCTCCACAAAAAAAAACAAATGCCCCGAGTGTAAAGTCAAGGAAATTTCCCTACTACGAGTGGAATCTGCTGTGTCACCTGTATTTTGTTTGAGCGCGCATGAAAAGAGCTCTTGAACTGCGCGCGAAAACAAAATGCAGATGCCCCACAAGCAGATTCCACTCGTAGTAGGGAAATTTCCTTGACTTTACACTCGGGGCATTTGTTTTTTTTTGGGAGAAAAGAGCTTACTTTCGGCTTGCCGATGGTACCATTTATTATATATATCTGTATCTGAAATGCTGGCCCCGGGCGAATTCTCAACGGATTTGGACAAACTTTTTTTTTCCTGAAAGGTAATAATATTTTAGGAAGATCTGGAGGGGTAGACCCGGAATTTTAGCATTTGAAACATTACTTTTTTGGGTAGAAAGGTTGAAAAATTGGGTATGTTGAGAAATGGCGAATTCTCAACGGATTTGGACAAACTTTTTTTTTGGCGAAAGGTAATAACATTTTAGAAAGATCTGGATGGGTGGAACCAGTCCCAGAGCATTTGAAACATTACTTTTTTGGGTAGAAAGGTTGAAAAATGGGGTATGTTGAGAAATGGCGAATTCTCAACGGATTTGGACAAACTTTTTTTTTTGCTGAAAGGTAATAACATTTTAGAAAGATGTGGATGGGTGGAACCGGTCCCGGAGCATTTGAAACATTACTTTTTTGGGTAGAAAGGTTGAAAAATTGGGTATGTTGATAAATGGCGAATACTCAACGGATTTGGACAAACTTTTTTTTTTGCTGAAAGGTAATAACATTTAAGAAAGATCTGGATGGGTGGAACCGGTCCCGGAGCATTTGAAACATTACTTTTTGGGGTAAAATGGTTGAAAAATAGGGTTTGTTGAGAAATGGGGAATTCTCCATGGATCTTGACAAACTTTTTTTCCTGAAAGCTAATAAAATTTTAAGAATATCTGGAGGGGTGGAACTGAGCCCAAAGCATTTGAAACATTACTTTTCTGGGTATAACGTTGGAAAATTGCAATATATGGTTTTTGCGCTGTAATACATGGTCTTAAGAATCGCACAGAAGACTTGATTTTTTGTTTACTGTCTTATATGTTGATTCTAAATCTGTGCTTACTTTTGAAATTGGTCGAGAAACCACATTTTTGCTTTTTTGAGTAACAAAATTTCATATATAGGATGTGCTCCGCGGTCACCTATTGCGCTTTGCGCCATATTGGGGCCGTGTGAGCGAAGCGGAAGCACGGTCCCCTCTTAGCCAAGGACAAACCCTATTACGGCTTTTGAAAATATGACTGGCTGCCAAATATTCTATGGGCAAGTTACAGAGCTATGAGTAGGCTCAATGGACGCAGCAGACACAGAGCTTTAATTAAAAAAAAAATTGCCAAATTTGGTTGAGAATTGGGCAAGTTATGGCCAAATAACTTTTTAAAAAGTGTCCGTCCGTTATCCGTCCGCCATCCGCCATCCGCCGTCCACCGTCCGCCGTACGTTCTGTTCGGGAGGCATACTGGCAATATCTGGGGCTCCAGTCTCAACGTCACTATAGTATATCGACCCTGGAGGGTGGCATTAGGCCCTCAGAATTTTGATTTTTGGCCTCCTTTATGCCGAAATTGAGGTTGGAAAGTTGATTGAACGTAAGGGGGGACCCTTATAAAAACAAGTATATGGCGCAAAGCGCAATAGGTGACCGCGGAGTGCTTGCACCTTCACAAGTAGCAAAATCCTAAGTTTAAGGAAAATGTCTGCTGTGAGGGTGAACATTGCATCTCAAAAGGAAAATTATGTGGTTTCTCAACCATTTTCAAAAGTAAGCACAGATTTAGAATCGGTATATATGACTCGTGAACAAAAAAACTCAAGTGTTCAGTTCAATTATCAGCCGTTCAGCTGCTACTAATTATTGATGCTATTGTCATGCGTGAAAGTTTGTCACTCAAGAGGGCAAGTCTGTGGTTTCTCAACCATTTTCAAAAGTAAGCACAGATTTGGAATCGTTATATACGACTTGTGAACAAAAAAACTCAAGTGTTCAGTTCAATTATCAGCCGTTCAGCTGCTACTAATTATTGATGCTATTGTCATGCGTGAAAGTTTGTCACTCAAGAGGGCAAGTCTGTGGTTTCTCAACCATTTTCAAAAGTAAGCACAGATTTGGAATCGTTATATACGACTTGTGAACAAAAAAACTTAAGTGTTCTGTTCAATTATCAGCCGTTCAGCTGCTACTAATTATTGATGCTATTGTCATGCGCAAAAGTTTGTCACTCAAGAGGGAAAGTCTGTGGTTTCTCAACCATTTTCAAAAGTAAGCAAGATTTGGAATCGTTATATACGACTTGTGAACAAAAAAACTCAAGTTGTCTGTGCAATTCTCAAGATTACAGGAGCTACAGCGGAAAAACTGTATATTGTGATTTTCAAGTCTTTCTACCCAAAAAAGTAAAGTTTCAATTGCTCAAAAACCGGGTCTACCCCTCCAGATCTTCCTAAAATAGCATTACCTTTCAGGAAAAAAAAAGTTTGTCCAAATCCGTTGAGAATTCGCCCGGGGCCAGCATTTCCAGATATATATATATATATATATATATATATACGCATGAGGACAAAAGTTGAGTAACCTCTATAGACCGCGGAGCGGCCCTTCGGGTGCTCCATGGTCAAAAATCGAAAAACTTGAATAAAATTTTTTTGAAGCCGTTTTGGGCAAAAATAAATACAGATTCGGAAACCTCGTCAAAAACTACACCAAACTAGACCAAAAAACATTGAATTTTCAAAAAAAAAAATTTTGACCATTTCTGAGCCCTAAAGGGTGCTTTGTAAGAAAAAAACCTAAAAAAGGAAAAAGCCCCGCGGGGAGGCGTAAAAAAAAAAAAAAGAAAGAAAAAAAGAAAGAGCAGAAAAAATAGATACGATTTGATACCAAACAACCATATGTGCAAATCTGGTCTTCACGGGCTTCTACCAGGCCATGGTGTACAAGCAGCTCATCATCAACTTCGTCTGATTTGGGCCGCTCCACGGTCAAAAATCGAAAAACTTGAATAAAATTTTTTTGAAGCTGTTTTGGGCAAAAATAAAGACAGATTCGGAAACCTCGTCAAAAACTACACCAAACTAGACCAAAAAACATTGAATTTTCAAAAAAAAAAATTTTGACCATTTCTGAGCCCTAGGGTGCTTTGTAAGAAACCTAAAAAAGGTAATGCTGCCCAGTGGCGATGTTTTAAGTTAATTTAGAGCCTAGATATGGAACAGGCTCAAAAAAATAGATACGATTTGATACCAAACAACCATATGTGCAAATCTGGTCTTCACGGGCTTCTACCAGGCCATGGTGTACAAGCAGCTCATCATCAACTTCGTCTTGGGGCATTTTAAAGGGTTTTTGGCCTCAATAACTGCATCATATAGGTAAATTGGGGCGTATATTACAAATCTTGTGTCCATTTGCTTACACATTGTCTTCATGGGCTTCTACCAGGCCATGGTGAACAAGCAGCTCATCATCAACTTCGTCTTGGGGCATTTTAAAGGGTTTTTGGCCTCAATAACTGCATCATATAGGTAAATTGGGGCGTAGATTACAAATCTTGTGTCCATTTGCTTACACATTGTCTTCATGGGCTTCCACCAGGCCATGGTGAACAAGCAGCTCATCATCAACTTCGTCTTGGGGCATTTTAAAGGGTTTTTGGCCTCATTAACCACATCATGCAGGTAAATTTGGGCGTAGATTACAAATCTTGTGTCCATTTGCTTACACATTGTCTTCATGGGCTTCTACCAGGCCGTGGTCAGCAAGCAGCTCATCATAAACTTCGTCTTAAAGCATTGTACATATTGGGCTTCTGGTGGATTTTTGGCCTTTGGCTGTTCAAAGTGGATGAAATTACTGAAATTGTGAATCTCCGCTTCAATGTTTTTTCTCTCTTAGCTGGTCTCTTAAAAATAGCTTGGGCATAAAGGTGATGAAATTTATTTGATTCATCTTATCATGAAACTAGCTTGGGCCATAAGGTGATGAAATTAAATCTGACACTCTTATCATGAAAATATGCTTACTTAATTTAGAACTTTACTAAAGAGCTAAGAGAGCCCAAAAAATTTTCACCAATGTTTTTTTAATTTATGACAGGTTAGAGTAAATCAGAAATATTTTAATTGATTTGCACAAAACCTTTGCGTTAAAATTTCCATCATATGATATTAATGTTGGAAGCAAAAATGAAAAACTGGGAAAATATTAATAAATTATTCAAAATGATATTTTTTCATTATAATGCATTTTTTTGCTAAATGTTAACTCATGTTCAGTTTTATTTATAGCTCTACCCAAAGAATAATCCTAGGGAGGCCAAAATTTTCTGGGCTCTCTTAGCTCTTTAGTAAAGTTCTAAATTAAGTAAGCATATTTTCATGATAAGAGTGTCAGATTTAATTTCATCACCTTATGGCCCAAGCTAGTTTCATGATAAGATGAATCAAATAAATTTCATCACCTTTATGCCCAAGCTATTTTTAAGAGACCAGCTAAGAGAGAAAAAACATTGAAGCGGAGATTCACAATTTCAGTAATACTTGTTTCCTTGTAAAATACGCAAATATGACTAAGGGTAGGTTTTGCTTGCAAACTCTGGCTGTGGGGCGCAGGATGAGCGTGCGTAATGGTTTTATCCAGTTGTCAGAGATTAAACATGTTGACAGCAGCTGAGAAATTTTGACAGCTGCAGTGAACTCTAAAAATTTAAATTCAGAAAACGTAATTTCACTTTAAACTATTTTTTATATTCAGTTTTTCTAATTAGTGGCATTTAGCAGGAAAACACTCACCGATTGAATCAAAATTGGTACTAATAGATTATTTTAAAGGTTTTTGCACTTCCCAAACCAAAATTCTAGTTCCGCCCCAGTGACCAGCTTTAGAGAAGCGCTCTCTGACTGAGGATGGGGGGGGGGAGTGAAGTCTGCTATATGTAGCGTATAGCATAGATATTGTTAGCATTTTTCGAGTGCGATTTAGTGCGCGAAACGCAACGATGCAAAGTTTTGTTTACATTCTTAACAACGGCTGGTTCGCAAAGTCTCACAGATTGACTCACGGAAAAGAGATTCATCAAAACGATGAGCAAACGCCGGGACCTGGGGCCTCGAGGTGGCTTTGCTAACGCCACTCAGGTTCTTATTCTCCTACATTTACCAGTTCCAATGACTCAGAGGCTAGTTTTCTTCTCTAATTTTCTAACATGTACTGAAGCCTTGAGGATGGGGATAAGGTAAGGAAAAAGAAAGGAATGAATTATAAGGGTCCAAGGG
This sequence comes from Ptycholaimellus sp. GST1_10, assembly GCA_030248095.1. Lineage (NCBI taxonomy): Eukaryota > Metazoa > Nematoda > Chromadorea > Chromadorida > Chromadoridae > Ptycholaimellus > Ptycholaimellus sp. GST1_10. Next base: position 17,343 of record JASANA010001050.1, read on the forward strand.
ACTCGGGGCTGCCGCGAGAGAGCATTCTCCGTCCGCCAGAATGGAAGCTCGGAGATCGTGTGGCCATTCAAACCCGCAACCTAGCCGTCCTACAGGTTCATTCACTCGATGTAGTTGTGAACCTGCTTGTGGTATTCTAACTCAGTAGCAGAGCACAGCTATTCGATTTTGAAGGGGAAGGGGATTGGCTTGGTTATGCATTGTCAGGCCATGCACCAACTGTGCCAGTTGGCGAGCGGACGAACGGCGGGTTGGCCTCCCAGCCTCAATGATTACGTGGGCCGTCACGGCTGGGTCTCCGCCTACGATGGACAGGCTATGGAGGTCTCTTCCTCCTTCTATTTCCCAGCTTTTGAAACCGTAGCATTACCTTCATTTGCATTCAAACAAGTACCGTAAAATTCATAGATCGCCAAATAACTTGAAAAAAAGTTTTGCCAAACAAACTTTATTGTCATAGGTGACGTTCTATGGGTCGGAGGAGGTGATCCAGACAAGCTGTCGAGTGGAGCTGCGCAACGATGAACTGGAGCTGTCGGCAGTGAGCCAGTCCTGGTGCCTCCACCCGGCCGCGCTCAAGGCCGTCACCGCCTACGCCTTTACCGGCGGGGACTTGGTCATCGCTCTGCGCATCCCTCGCGTCCAGCGTAATGCTCTCACTGCTGCGGTTGGCATTAGGTTCACAACTACATCGAGTGAATGAACCTGTAGGACGGCTAGGCTGCGGGTTTGAATGGCCACACGATCTCCGAGCTTCCATTCTGGCGGACGGAGAATGCTCTCTCGCGGCAGCCCCGAGTCCCTTGGACCCTTATAATTCATTCCTTTCTTTTTCCTTACTTTATCCCCATCCTCAAGGCTTCACTACATGTTAGAAAATTGAGAAGAAAACTAGCCTCTGAGTCATTAGAGCTGGTAAATGTAGGAGAATAAGAACCTGAGTGGCGTTAGCAAAGCCACCTCGAGGCCCCAGGTCCCGGCGTTTGCTCATCGTTTTGAAGAATCTGTTTTCCGTGAGTCAATCTGTGAGACTTTGCGAACCAGCCGTTGTGAAGAATGTAAACAAAAGTTTGCATCGTTGCGTTTCGCGCACTAAATCGCACTCGAAAAATACTAACAATATCTATGCTATACGCTACATATAGCAGACTTCACTTCCCCCCCCCCATCCTCAGTCAGAGAGCGCTTCTCTAAAGCTGGTCACTGGGGCGGAACTAGAATTTTGGTTTGGGAAGTGCAAAAACCTTTAAAATAATCTATTAGTACCAATTTTGATTCAATCGGTGAGTGTTTTCCTGCTAAATGACACTAATTAGAAAAACTGAATATAAAAAATAGTTTAAAGTGAAATTACGTTTTCTGAATTTAAATTTTTGACCGCGGCGCGGCCCGAAGGGCCGCTCCGCGGTCTATAGAGGTTACTAAACTTTTGTCCTCATGTGTATATATATGTGTATGGGTATCTGGAAATGCTGTCCACGGGCGAATTCTCAACGGATTGGGACAAACTTTTTTTTTCCTGAAAGGTAATGAAATTTAGGAAGATCTGGAGGGGTGGAACCGGTTTCCGAGCATTTGAAACATTACTTTTTTGGGTAGAAAGGTTGAAAATTTGGGTATGCTGTAAAAGGCTCAATTCTCAACGGATTGGGACAAACTTTTTTTCCCTGAAAGGTAATAAAATTTTAGGAAGATCTGGAGGGGTGAAACCGGTTTCCGAGCATTTGAAACATTACTTTTTTGGGTAGAAAGTTTGAAAATTTGGGTATGCTGTAAAAGGCTCAATTCTCAACGGATTTGGACAAACTTTTTTTTTCCTGAAAGGTAATGAGATTTTAGAAAGATATGGAGGGGTTGAACTAGTTTCCGAGCATTTGAAACATTACTTTTTTGGGTATAAAGGTCGAAAATTTGGGTATGCTGTAAAAGGCTCAATTCTCAACGGATATTGACAAACTTTTTTTTTCCTGAAAGGAAATAAAATTTGAGGAAGATCTGGAGAGGTTTGACAAGTCCCGGAGCATTTGAAACATAACTTTTTTAGGTAGAAAGGTTGAAAAATGGGGTATGTTGAGAGCTCCGCGGTCACCTATTGCGCTCTGCGCCATATACTTGTTAGAGTTCACTGCAGCTGTCAAAATTTCTCAGCTGCTGTCAACATGTTTAATCTCTGACAACTGGATAAAACCATTACGCACGCTCATCCTGCGCCCCACAGCCAGAGTTTGCAAGCAAAACCTACCCTTAGTCATATTTGCGTATTTTACAAGGAAACAAGTATATGGCGCAAAGCGCAATAGGTGACCGCGGAGCACATCCTATATATGAAATTTTGTTACTCAAAAAAGCAAAAATGTGGTTTCTCGACCAATTTCAAAAGTAAGCACAGATTTAGAATCAACATATAAGACAGTAAACAAAAAATCAAGTCTTCTGTGCGATTCTTAAGACCATGTATTACAGCGCAAAAACCATATATTGCAATTTTCCAACGTTATACCCCAGAAAAGTAATGTTTCAAATGCTTTGGGCTCAGTTCCACCCCTCTAGATATTCTTAAAATTTTATTAGCTTTCAGGATTTGTCAAGATGTCAAGTGGAACTGTCAAGTGCAACTGTTTGTCAAGATCCATGGAGAATTCCCCATTTCTCAACAAACCCTATTTTTCAACCATTTTACCCCAAAAAGTAATGTTTCAAATGCTCCGGGACCGGTTCCATCCATCCAGATCTTTCTTAAATGTTATTACCTTTCAGCAAAAAAAAAGTTTGTCCAAATCCGTTGAGAATTCGCCATATATCAACATAACACAATTTTCAACCTTTCTACCCAAAAAAGTAATGTTTCAAATGCTCGGAAACCGGTTCCACCCATCCACATCTTTCTAAAATGTTATTACCTTTTAGCAAAAAAAAAGTTTGTCCAAATCCGTTGATAATTCGCCATAAAAAATAAAAAATCTAATTTAAAATAATCTATTAGTACCAATTTTGATTCAATCGGTGAGTGTTTTCCTGCTAAATGACACTAATTAGAAAAACTGAATATAAAAAATAGTTTAAAGTGAAATTACGTTTTCTGAATTTAAATTTTTAGAGTTCACTGCAGCTGTCAAAATTTCTCAGCTGCTGTCAACATGTTTAATCTCTGACAACTGGATAAAACCATTACGCACGCTCATCCTGCGCCCCACAGCCAGAGTTTGCAAGCAAAACCTACCCTTAGTCATATTTGCGTATTTTACAAGGAAACAAGTATATGGCGCAAAGCGCAATAGGTGACCGCGGAGCACATCCTATATATGAAATTTTGTTACTCAAAAAAGCAAAAATGTGGTTTCTCGACCAATTTCAAAAGTAAGCACAGATTTAGAATCAACATATAAGACAGTAAACAAAAAATCAAGTCTTCTGTGCGATTCTTAAGACCATGTATTACAGCGCAAAAACCATATATTGCAATTTTCCAACGTTATACCCAGAAAAGTAATGTTTCAAATGCTTTGGGCTCAGTTCCACCCCTCTAGATATTCTTAAAATTTTATTAGCTTTCAGGATTTGTCAAGATGTCAAGTGGAACTGTCAAGTGCAACTGTTTGTCAAGATCCATGGAGAATTCCCCATTTCTCAACAAACCCTATTTTTCAACCATTTTACCCCAAAAAGTAATGTTTCAAATGCTCCGGGACCGGTTCCATCCATCCAGATCTTTCTTAAATGTTATTACCTTTCAGCAAAAAAAAAGTTTGTCCAAATCCGTTGAGTATTCGCCATTTATCAACATACCCCAATTTTCAACCGTTCTACCCAAAAAAGTAATGTTTCAAATGCTCCGGGACCGGTTCCACCCATCCACATCTTTCTAAAATGTTATTACCTTTTAGCAAAAAAAAAGTTTGTCCAAATCCGTTGAGAATTCGCCATTTCTCAACATACCCCATTTTTCAACCTTTCTACCCAAAAAAGTAATGTTTCAAATGCTCCGGGACTGGTTCCACCCATCCAGATCTTTCTAAAATGTTATTACCTTTCGCCAAAAAAAAGTTTGTCCAAATCCGTTGAGAATTCGCCATTTCTCAACATACCCAATTTTTCAACCTTTCTACCCAAAAAAGTAATGTTTCAAATGCTAAAATTCCGGGTCTACCCCTCCAGATCTTCCTAAAATATTATTACCTTTCAGGGAAAAAAAAGCTTGTCCAAATCCGTTGAGAATTCGCCCGTTCCCAGCATTTCCAGATACAGATATATATAATCTGGTACCATCGGCAGGCCAAATGTGGGCCTCTTTTCTCCAAAATTTGGAATTGCCTCGAGTAAAAAGTCAAGGAAATACAATTTCTACTAGTGGAATATGCTGCCTGGTCAGTTGCATTTTGTTTTTGGCGCGCAGTTCAGTGTCTCTTTCCATGCGCGCCCAAAAACAAAATGCAGATGACGCAGCAGATTCCACAAGTAGAAATTATATATGAGGACAAAAGTTATGTAACCTCTATAGACCGCGGAGCGGCCCTTCGGGCCGCTCCGCGGTCAAAAACTAACTGAATTCAGCCTAAAGTTAAGTTTCTTTTATTTTCACACCAGTTTATTACAGGGCCGGGCACTAAAAAACAAGCATCTTTATCAATCAACTATAGCTCAAGATGTACTGAATATTTTTTGATGAAAATTTATCAGAATATACTTATATTAGTTGCCTACATTGTGCCGAATTTGTGTGCCAATCGCTTTCAACTTCATTGATTAATGAGCAATTTTATAAAATGAGTCAACGGTTTAAAGCAGTCTTAGAATATCAATGGATTCTATGTTCATGCAATTTTTGTGTGGATTTTTTTGGCATTTTATGTCAACAATCATCAAAGTGGTGTTTTAATATGCTATTTTGTTTGTTATAAGCTGAAAAAACTGAAAAACCTCATGAAACAAAAAAGTTTCATAAATTTGGGGGAAAATCCTAGGGTTTGGCTTAGTGATATCTTATACATAGAGTGACACGCATTAGACAACTGCATGTAAATCCATGACATAATGATCGTTTAGCACAAAAATTTTACACAATATAGGCAATTATTACAAATATATTCTGATAAATTTTCATCAAAAAATATTCAGTACATCTTGAGCTCTAGTTGATTGAAAAAGATGCTTGTTTTTTAGTGCCCGGCCCTGTAGGTATGGGAAGCAAATGCGGACAGGAAGCAGAGTGTCCGGAAAGTTTCTGCCACCGGCTGCTCTCCGTGACACTTTGGAAGATCAGCTGGTCTTCCACATAGGGGGCTTCTGTTGGTACTGCGCTGTTTTAGAAAGAAGTTGGCTAACATCGGCGCCTATCTCAACCACTGCTTCGTCTCTAACCACGACGTCTCCCGCGTCCTCCTGCCCAGCTAGGTTCCTCTTCTCATCTTCCTCCTGCCCCCATTCCCCCTCTCTTCTTGCCAGAGGACCATGGCTCTGGCCGCCGGCATACAGGTAGAACTTCGTCTGCGTCAAGCTCCGTCGTCCTCCGACCAGCGCCCAAAACTTCTCCAGAGCTAGTGAAAGCCCCAGCCCAGTGCCAGCCAAACAACCTTTCCAAGTCAACCCTGCCACTCCGAGGCAAGCCAAACGGGCCAAGCAATCCGCCACGCCTCCTCCATTTTCGCATTTTGAATCGATAACACTGAATAAAAGGAATGTTGAAACTAGCAAATGCTAAGTGCACCAGAAACAATGCAATCCACTTATGCAATGTGCTCGGTTTATTTTGAGCTTTTGCGGATGTTTTCAATTGCAATTAAACCCCTACAGTTTTAACAGATGCTTAGACTACCAACACATTCATTTAGCTTTCAGTCATTGCAATTTCAATTGTCTGTCCTCCGCAGGCCTGATTTACCCGACACACTCATCCTCAAAACCGCAGAATAACGAAACAAAATAGACGGCAAAGGAAGCAAAGCTGGGAGACTAGAAAGGGAAGGAAGAGGGCTAGGAGGTGTTGTTGGAGTGAGGAGGGGAAATGAGGTCGCCGCGGATTCGGCGAGCGAGCTGTAGGTCCTTGGGAAAAGCGGTGACACGTTTGGCGTGAAGGGTGAGTAGATAGGCGTCCTCGAAGAGGCCCACCAAGTAGGCCTCTGCTGCCTCTTGCAGCGCACTCAGAGCCCGAGCCTGGATTCGCACTCCCTCGCCCTCCAACCCACCATCATCCCCCTTCACCATTCCTCTTCCGCTATGCCGAGTATGACAATTAAATGAAGCTAATGAAGACCTTCACTGTGAAAAGAAGATAAAATAAGGCCATGGCTTAACACCTAGGTCGTTTTGAAGTTAAAGCAAAGGGTATATAGTAGAAAAAGAAAGTTGGGGTGAACCTGGTAGACGGACATGATCTGGCGAATGAGTCGAGCGAAGGGAGCGCGGGGAATGAGGAGCTGAACGGAGCGCTGCAGCTTCCGGATTTGCCGAAGTGCCAAGTCCGCCGACTTGTGCTTCTTCTTCACCATCTTCAGCAGTGCAAAAATGGGGTGAACCTGGTAGACGGACATGATCTGGCGAATGAGTCGAGCGAAGGGAGCGCGGGGAATGAGGAGCTGAACGGAGCGCTGCAGCTTCCGGATTTGCCGAAGTGCCAAGTCCGCCGACTTGTGCTTCTTCTTCACCATCTTCAGCAGTGCAAAATGGGGTGAACCTGGTAGACGGACATGATCTGGCGAATGAGTCGAGCGAAGGGAGCGCGGGGAATGAGGAGCTGAACGGAGCGCTGCAGCTTCCGGATTTGCCGAAGTGCCAAGTCCGCCGACTTGTGCTTCTTCTTCACCATCTTCAGCAGTGCAAAAATGGGGAGAACCTGGTAGACGGACATGATCTGGCGAATGAGTCGAGCGAAGGGAGCGCGGGGAATGAGGAGCTGAACGGAGCGCTGCAGCTTCCGGATTTGCCGAAGTGCCAAGTCCGCCGACTGGTGCTTCTACACCATCTTCAGCAGTGCAAAAATGGGGAGAACCTGGTAGACGGACATGATCTGGCGAATGAGTCGAGCGAAGGGAGCGCGGGGAATGAGGAGCTGAACGGAGCGCTGCAGCTTCCGGATTTGCCGAAGTGCCAAGTCCGCCGACTTGTGCTTCTTCTTCACCATCTTCAGCAGTGCAAAAATGGGGAGAACCTGGTAGACGGACATGATCTGGCGAATGAGTCGAGCGAAGGGAGCGCGGGGAATGAGGAGCTGAACGGAGCGCTGCAGCTTCCGGATTTGCCGAAGTGCCAAGTCCGCCGACTTGTGCTTCTTCTTCACCATCTTCAGCAGTGCAAAAATGGGGAGAACCTGGTAGACGGACATGATCTGGCGAATGAGTCGAGCGAAGGGAGCGCGGGAATGAGGAGCTGAACGGAGCGCTGCAGCTTCCGGATTTGCCGAAGTGCCAAGTCCGCCGACTTGTGCTTCTTCTTCACCATCTTCAGCAGTGCAAAAATGGGGAGAACCTGGTAGACGGACATGATCTGGCGAATGAGTCGAGCGAAGGGAGCGCGGGGAATGAGGAGCTGAACGGAGCGCTGCAGCTTCCGGATTTGCCGAAGTGCCAAGTCCGCCGACTTGTGCTTCTTCTTCACCATCTTCAGCAGTGCAAAAATGGGGAGAACCTGGTAGACGGACATGATCTGGCGAATGAGTCGAGCGAAGGGAGCGCGGGGAATGAGGAGCTGAACGGAGCGCTGCAGCTTCCGGATTTGCCGAAGTGCCAAGTCCGCCGACTTGTGCTTCTTCTTCACCATCTTCAGCAGTGCAAAAATGGGGAGAACCTGGTAGACGGACATGATCTGGCGAATGAGTCGAGCGAAGGGAGCGCGGGGAATGAGGAGCTGAACGGAGCGCTGCAGCTTCCGGATTTGCCGAAGTGCCAAGTCCGCCGACTTGTGCTTCTTCTTCACCATCTTCAGCAGTGCAAAAATGGGGAGAACCTGGTAGACGGACATGATCTGGCGAATGAGTCGAGCGAAGGGAGCGCGGGGAATGAGGAGCTGAACGGAGCGCTGCAGCTTCCGGATTTGCCGAAGTGCCAAGTCCGCCGACTTGTGCTTCTTCTTCACCATCTTCAGCAGTGCAAAAATGGGGAGAACCTGGTAGACGGACATGATCTGGCGAATGAGTCGAGCGAAGGGAGCGCGGGGAATGAGGAGCTGAACGGAGCGCTGCAGCTTCCGGATTTGCCGAAGTGCCAAGTCCGCCGACTTGTGCTTCTTCTTCACCATCTTCAGCAGTGCAAAAATGGGGAGAACCTGGTAGACGGACATGATCTGGCGAATGAGTCGAGCGAAGGGAGCGCGGGGAATGAGGAGCTGAACGGAGCGCTGCAGCTTCCGGATTTGCCGAAGTGCCAAGTCCGCCGACTTGTGCTTCTTCTTCACCATCTTCAGCAGTGCAAAAATGGGGAGAACCTGGTAGACGGACATGATCTGGCGAATGAGTCGAGCGAAGGGAGCGCGGGGAATGAGGAGCTGAACGGAGCGCTGCAGCTTCCGGATTTGCCGAAGTGCCAAGTCCGCCGACTTGTGCTTCTTCTTCACCATCTTCAGCAGTGCAAAAATGGGGAGAACCTGGTAGACGGACATGATCTGGCGAATGAGTCGAGCGAAGGGAGCGCGGGGAATGAGGAGCTGAACGGAGCGCTGCAGCTTCCGGATTTGCCGAAGTGCCAAGTCCGCCGACTTGTGCTTCTTCTTCACCATCTTCAGCAGTGCAAAAATGGGGAGAACCTGGTAGACGGACATGATCTGGCGAATGAGTCGAGCGAAGGGAGCGCGGGGAATGAGGAGCTGAACGGAGCGCTGCAGCTTCCGGATTTGCCGAAGTGCCAAGTCCGCCGACTTGTGCTTCTTCTTCACCATCTTCAGCAGTGCAAAAATGGGGAGAACCTGGTAGACGGACATGATCTGGCGAATGAGTCGAGCGAAGGGAGCGCGGGGAATGAGGAGCTGAACGGAGCGCTGCAGCTTCCGGATTTGCCGAAGTGCCAAGTCCGCCGACTTGTGCTTCTTCTTCACCATCTTCAGCAGTGCAAAAATGGGGAGAACCTGGTAGACGGACATGATCTGGCGAATGAGTCGAGCGAAGGGAGCGCGGGGAATGAGGAGCTGAACGGAGCGCTGCAGCTTCCGGATTTGCCGAAGTGCCAAGTCCGCCGACTTGTGCTTCTTCTTCACCATCTTCAGCAGTGCAAAAATGGGGAGAACCTGGTAGACGGACATGATCTGGCGAATGAGTCGAGCGAAGGGAGCGCGGGGAATGAGGAGCTGAACGGAGCGCTGCAGCTTCCGGATTTGCCGAAGTGCCAAGTCCGCCGACTTGTGCTTCTTCTTCACCATCTTCAGCAGTGCAAAAATGGGGAGAACCTGGTAGACGGACATGATCTGGCGAATGAGTCGAGCGAAGGGAGCGCGGGGAATGAGGAGCTGAACGGAGCGCTGCAGCTTCCGGATTTGCCGAAGTGCCAAGTCCGCCGACTTGTGCTTCTTCTTCACCATCTTCAGCAGTGCAAAAATGGGGAGAACCTGGTAGACGGACATGATCTGGCGAATGAGTCGAGCGAAGGGAGCGCGGGGAATGAGGAGCTGAACGGAGCGCTGCAGCTTCCGGATTTGCCGAAGTGCCAAGTCCGCCGACTTGTGCTTCTTCTTCACCATCTTCAGCAGTGCAAAAATGGGGAGAACCTGGTAGACGGACATGATCTGGCGAATGAGTCGAGCGAAGGGAGCGCGGGGAATGAGGAGCTGAACGGAGCGCTGCAGCTTCCGGATTTGCCGAAGTGCCAAGTCCGCCGACTTGTGCTTCTTCTTCACCATCTTCAGCAGCGCTTCTCGATCTCCCACCTTCTTGCTTGGCGGCGCCACCTTCAACTACTCTTTTTATTGCAAAAGTATTGGTTGAAATGCGGTAGAAATTGATGAGGATGTGACTGAAAGAACACCCGTTTGAGGTTGAGGGATGCGGCGACTTTGCCCACGGGGGCCTTGCTGGGGATGGACTTTTTGGCCATCTGCTTTGTGCGAGCCATTTTCCTCTTCCTCTCCAACAAATTTATCAGAAAGAAAGCTGCTTTTGATGAAAAGGCGCTGGAATTGAGAGATGGAAAAAGTTGCGTTCTTAAGTGCCTCGAAACCTAAATTTTGCGCACATTCGAAATATTTGAGATTGAGGTTGACAAAGTCCTGTAGATTTTTAAACATCACCAAGATCACACGAATGGGTAGAAACACTAAGGTCATTATGTTTTTGAAATTGATCGTGGATGATAAACGCTTAAATGCGCAACTTTCATTGCTTTGATAGAAGTGAATGAAAACAATCAGTCCTTTAGCCCTCTAATCAGCAACATAACCGTTGATTGAATTTAGCAGTATTCGATAACCCTTTAGACAAGCAACATATTGGCCTGGCGTGAACGAAATGGCAACTAATGTGCTTTTTAACGGAACATCTGTTTTTTTAAACGACGTAAAGGATTGGGAACCTGCAATGTTCACCACTAAAACAAATCTATACATATTTGGCTTGTATGAGAGAATGCGTTTAGCTTAGATTGCGAATAGCATCGTCCATTCGGGCCAGCTTCAAAGGCAAGAGCTGCAGCATTTCCTCACAGGCCTCGTACTCCGCCGATACCTATAACTAGCTCAGCCTGCTTACACCAGCACTCTACGCCAGGAAAAGCGGCCACCGATTTCTTGCTCTCCGGCCAGCGCTGGATGTATTCTTGGATCCACTTGTAGCACTCCAGGCTGGCCTGGTTCAAACTCCGCTTCTCCCTGCCAGGCATGCAATGCTGATGGGAGGCTAATGACAGGGGCTGGAAGAAAGAAAGGGACTGAAGGGTGGAGGTCAGTTGTTTGGAGAAGAGGCGGGCGATATAGAAGCGGGCGAGGAGGACTGGGCGAAGGTCGTCCTCTGCGAACTTTTCGGGCTCCTTCCCTTCGGCGTTCTTGTAGGAGTCCAGGAAGCGACGGAAGAAAACGATGCCCTGCAGTCATTCAAAATCGTGATTCTCTTTCTTCCTGCCATCTTCTCTACCTGCTCACAGAGACTGTTCACCTTGGCCACCTCATGGGGCGTGGGGACTCCTAAATGAATATATATTATTGAACAGAAGTCTGGCAAGGCGAGTAAGAGACAACTTTTCCCGTCCACATTTCGCGCCTCCAGTGCCTCCAGCTTGAGGGATGCCATTTCGTTGGCAGTCTCGCCCAGCTCGAAGCACAGCTGACGACAGACGGCCAGATAGGCCTGCTCACTGAACCCGCCTGCAATTACCTCCTTCTTTCCAGGCCCAATCAGCCTTAGGTCTGGGTATTGGCTGGAGAAAGAACTGAGTGTCTGGGAAAGGATGTCGAGACGGCGCTTGTGCAGCTTGCACTTGTCGTCGGGTGCCCTGTAGAAGATGGTCATGGCGGTATAGAGGCGAGACTGGTCCTGCCAATACTCTTCTTTCAGCAACCAGGGACAGGGAAGGGATGGAGGGATCCCTAAGGGACGGAGAAGAGGAGAGAATAACCTGGACAAGCTCCACATAGTCTCTGGCCCTGTTGTCCAGGCCGTAGAAGTTTTTGGCCTCCTCCAGCAGCTGGAGGACCTTCAATCGGAGTCTTTCTGACACCTTACTGTTCGTAAGCAAGAGAGGCTGACCTTTTGATAGACTTGTTTGGCAGAGGCAAAGTGGCGGACTCGAGAGGCAGGGAAACTGCCCTCATATGCCTCCACTAGGAGGCCGGGAAAGCGAAAACGCAGCTCTGCCAAGCTCTCCTCCTCCTCCAGCTTTACGTCTTCCAGCTGCAATCTCACTTTTTCTCCGCCACTTCAAGTTGCCATCGATATTCTTTTTCCAGCTTAGCTTGAAAATGTAACTTTAGCCGGTATTGCAAAAGAAATGAACTGTCTTTGCATAAAAAAGGGGAACGTGAAGTATTTTGGCCTCCTCGTCAGCGGTGGAGGGGTCGAGGAGCCAGTGCTTGGAGCTCTCCAGCAACAGGATGCCGTATTTCGCCCAGCACCTAGACATATCGCAGGGGAGCTGGTGCTTCAGAGAAAGGGGGAGTAAAGAGGGGGAACCTGGCGAGGTCAGCCTTGGCCTGTAGCAGACGCTCGGCTTGCTCCTGCTCCGGCGTAGGTCCTTCGATGGTGTCCGGTTTGAGGGCGGCCAATGCGGGGCTGAGCTTGGCCAGCTCTGCCCGGAGGATGGCCTCTGCTGCAGCCAGACAGTGCCGAGCCTTCAACTCCTCCTCTAGGCCATTAGACACGTAGGCATCTTGTCCATTAGGAAAAGAGCGGGAATAGGATTTCTGTTCTTATTTTGAGGAGCCAGAGAAATTGGAGGGAAAAGGAGGCTGGAACCTGGGGAAAGTGCTCCGGGTGGGCAGAGATGTAGTACTGGCTGAGAGCAGAGGCGTTCATGGCCCAGTCGATGGGATCGAACTCCTCACGCCACTCCAGCTGTCGCAGAAGCGTCTTTTCACAGTACTCTGCAACCCACATTGCCCTCTAACCAGTGGTCGCGTGTTTCACCTACTATCTTTACATTTTACCAACTCTTATGTTAACGTGATACACCGTTGCTTGTGATGAAAAGCCAATCAGATCCTAGTGATGAAACTTGGCTGCGTTCTTTCTGAAGCCGGTCAAGAGTTGTTGAACAATTGTACAGGTGGAAATTGCACAAATATGTAGGTTAATGTTTTTTTCCGAGATAGCACACCAATCCAGCAGACAAACCTGCCGATTTGGCCTTGTTGCCAGTGTTTTTGTAGACCTGGGCAAGGAAGTAGAGTGTGTGCGTATGAAGGGATTCCAATGATTTCCAGAGAGTCTCACGCTGAAAGCATGCAGCATCATCTGCTGCGTTCTCCAGCTCATCTCGCTCCTTCAGTTCACCTAAAGTCCACTCAGTCAGTTTCCCTTGTCTTATATGGATTGTGCTGGAAAACCTTGCTGCCCCGTAAGATATCGCAGGAGCAGCTTGAAATCCCATGGTGTTTTGCTGCCCTCATACTTGTCCCCGTAGGCATCATAGGCCCGCTCTGCATCGTGTAACCTCAATTTCAAACCAACTATTCTTTTCAAAATGATGAAGTAGCATTTTTTGAAACAATCGAAGGAGGAACCTATTTCCAGCTTTTTTAAAATACACTTGAAATCATACTTAAAAATCCGTGCCAGAGAGGTGAAAAACCAGGTTTTTTTGAAATCGAGAAAGAAAGATTAAAAAGTGAAATAAAGGGGAAAATGATGACCTGGACATGGCCTCCTGGGAGAAGCCGCGAGACTCGGCCAGGAAGCCGGCGTAGTTGAGGAGGGTGATGTAGGTGTGGAGGCCGAGCGGCGTAACCACCGGGTCCACATCCGTCGACATCGTCACCTCAACTGGCTTCGGCTGGCCGGCCAGCCATGGGCAAGCAGCTTCCGAACCTGTCCCTGGGCGATGGCATCCAAGGCCTTGGCCACCAGCGCGGCGCCCTCCTGCCGCTCTTCACAGTTCACCGCCGCACGACCCATTCTGTACTGCAGCCCTGCGCCAAGCACCTCAAATCCGTCCCTTTTTATTTCACAGCTCTATCCAACCTCCTCTCCTCTTTCCACCATTTCGGACAAATTCGAAACTGTTTTTTAGCAAAGACGCTCATGCTAAGCCATGCTGAAAGATGGGATATGGGATATCTAGGAACATTGTAATCCACTTCTATTCTGTGATGTGATGTGGTATTCCAAATCCACTTCTATTCTGTGATGTGGGTTTCAAAATTTAGCTGTTGAACTAAAGCTACGAAGGCATGAGAGCAACATGTCTACATAAAAGTCTTATCTTGCCAGCAATATAAATTTTCTCGCAAACGAGTTGCTCGATTGATTTTTTTCAATTGAAAGTTTATTTAAATTTCAGGAATGATGGGGGAAGTTCTGGCACCCCTAGGGGGAGACGGAAGGGGGGAGTCAAATTTTGATTCTGATATTGATTTGGCGTACAAATTCCTCAAAATTAATCGCCACTCAAAGTTTTGCCCCTGTTTTAGCATATGACAAAAGACGAAGGCAAAATGAAGACCACAAAAATTAAACAAGGTATTCTCGGCTGTTGCCAAGATGCGCGGCCTTTGTTCCAAGTAATAAGCTAAGCAATAATTCCTTTTAACTGCTTCAAGATACCGCCGCAGCAAACGTATCTGCCAAAATTAAGCTAAGTTTATTGAAAAACCAGGAATTTATGGATTTTCGAATTTTTGAAAAATCACGATTTTAGGTTTTTGACTATAAATAATAAATTTATCAAAAAGTTATATTATCAACTTCAAGATATCACCATGACAGACGTACATGCCAAAATTCAGCTGATTTCATTGAAAAACCATCGATTTATGGATGTTCAAATTTTTGAAACATCAAGATTTTAGGTTTTTGGCAATAAATTGAGAAATATCAAATATTTCGGAAATTCCTTTTGCCAGCTTCAAGAAATCACCTGCGTACCTGCCAAAAATCAGCTGATTTCATTGAAAAACCAGCAATTTATGATTTTTGGTCCTTTGAAACATCAAAATTTTAGGTTTTGGGCAAAAATCGCAAAATTACGCCAAGCCCAAAAAATGGCCTAGAGATACCACCCAGGCGGACCTTCATGCAAAAAATTAGCCAATTTCGTTGAAAAACCGCGGAGTACGGGCCCCGGAAAGACATATATATATATATATACTAGTAATATGGGTCAGTTGCCGCGCTTCGCGCGGCCACCTTAAGTTAAAGTTACACAACCAATTGCATCCCTTAAAATCTTCCTTAAGCATATTGACCTCTCAAAAACATGATATAATAAGATATATTCACAGTTGAAAATTTAATTTTGAGGACAATAAAAGAGTCACGTTTTTATAAGCATCTTTAGTCTAAGCAACTCTAAGAACTCAAAAATTTGAAAATCTCAAAAATTCTCAAAATCAAAACTCTCTAGGTCAACGATTGTAACATTGACTGGGTTGGTCATGATTTATCTTTGCCTTGAAGAATTATTTGATTTATTCCAAAAACATCAGACTCCTGGGTGGGCAAGAAATCGAAAAATTGGCATCACTCAATCCATTTTTTTCCGAATATTTTACAGAAAACGTTGAAAATTAAACAATGGATTTTAAGTAGAATTGTTGAAGCTTTAATTTAAAAAAAAGTCCGACAGAGAAAGTTAAAAAATGAAGGAGCTATCAAGTTTTGAAGTCAAAAAAAGCCCAAAAATGCCAAAAATGCGCACGTTTTCGATTTTTTCATATTTTCAACATTATCCATGCACAGCGCGCCCCAAAAATTATTAAATAATTTCTCAATACCGATACGTAGAGCTATCATATGCCAGGATAAGTCAAGAATCCAGGTGGCGCCGAGGCACCCCCAAAAATGGCATCACGCGTATTATATAAGATATGCGGACAGACGGACGCAAAAATGGGGTAACTGCTTAAGCTGGCCTTGGCCGCCCGCTGCTTCGGGCAGGGCGCCAGAGCTCCTCCGGCCTCCGGGCACGGGTCCTACGGCCCCTACGCTTCGCCTAGCATGCTTCGCATGCTATGCTACGCTCTGGGGCCTCCGCACCCATGCCCTCCGGCCTACGGAGCTCTGACTGCCCTGCCCTCCGCGGCAGGCGGCCTTCGGCCGCGCAAAAAGAAAAAAGAAAATGCATGCAGCTGAGGTCGAACCAGGCTATCTCAAATTAGAAAAGGGTAAAAAATTGAGGAAAGATCCGTAAGTCATCCCTTAAGCCAGACCAGATCACCGGGAATACGGAACCATCTCCTTGGCCAGGATTAGCGATGGTTGGGGAACAACCAGGAACCCCTGCCCTTTTGGCTCTGCAGACTCAGTGCTTCCTCGCCGGGCTTTTTGCGCCTAGCGCAACCTGCAAATGCAGGACCTTTGTGATCTGTCCGTTAAGACATGTTGTTTGGATGATTAAAACAGCTAGTCTATCATTTTCAAAAATCGGAAAGTTTTTGAACTCTTTCTGAATAAATTTTATACCAATTTAGAGACCTAGTCAAGGGTAATTCAGGAAAAATAAGAGCTAACGGAAAAAGATGAATGGCCATGAGCAACAAGTTCAGCAAAAACTGTATTACCGTATACCCAGTTAACATTAGCAGGTTGCAATAACCTGCACATCAATTCAATTATAACAAACGCTTCAGACACCAGACAGTGAATTTTAACAATAGGCAATCCATTTTTTCCAAATCTCTCATTTCCAATTGTTACACCTTCCTTCGCTGCCACTCGCAAAGGATTTTGTTACGCCATCCTGGGGTCTGGGCGGGGGACAAGTGGTCTCAAGGGGGGGGGGGGGGGGGGGCTCAAGGAGCAGGAAAAAACCTCCACCCCCGGGAGGAAACGAACTCGCTCCCCCCGGGAAGGACCCCCCGACTTCCCCCAGGTAAGATGTTGCTTGGGGCATTGAAAGTGGAGGAAAGGACTAGTCTAACTCTGACATGCTCGGCAAGCGGATGGTCAGCGCTCAGAGACTCGTAGACTTGGACGAGGCGCAAAGCTTTGGCCAGGGCTTCGCGTGCTTTGTACCTGCAGCAGGGTCTTCTCTTTCCCTGGGAACTCTTTGGCTGTCGACGAACCTGAGCGCGAAAGGCTCTTTGCACTCCTCGTCCTCTTCCTGCTCCGAGCACTGGCGGTCCAGCTCCTCTGCCTCCTCCACCAGCCCAGACAGGCTTTCGTCAAACGGCACCCGCATTCTTGGCCTCGGCCCAGATCAATATCATTCCTTTATTTTCCTTTTTCCCGCGGTAGGTTCTAGATCACCAATCCAGTTCGTCTGTGGATAAATTACCAAACAAGATGCATAAATGTTTTATTCATCTGCGCTTTTAAAATGAATCACTCATTCCTGCCCGGTCTTGACCTTTCTCTCGTCGTCAGCCACCTCGAGACCCTGCGTAAGGGTGAAAGTGTTGTTCTCCTAAACCAAAGGTGTGTCTGGCCAACCATGAACTTGGCATAGTACTCGCGGCGGAGCCTAAGGATGTCCGCCCAGTCCTCGTCCGAGGGCAGCCCGGCGCTCTTGTCGATGCGGGACTCTTTGGGCAGCCCGTACAGCTCCTCCACACTCATCAGCTGCAGCATGAGCATGAGGATTGAGCAGGAGGATGGGTGTGGAGGGAGGGAGAAGGGTTAGACCGTGGACCAGTGTGGGTAGATTCTGCCTCCGCTCGGCCAACGCTGCTCTGGCTCCCACTTCGCCTTTCCTATCGTATCCTGCCACGGGCTCCGCTAATAGCCACACATCTGCTTTTAGAGGTGCCAGATGGAACCTTGACGAAGGCCTCCGGACTGAACTGCTCAATCTCCCCCAGCATTGTCTTCAGCTCAGCCTAACAGAATGGGAGAGGGAAGGTCGGGGAGAGGGAAATGCAACATGAAAGGGGGAAACCTGAAACTCTTTCTCCTTGGCCAGCATGTAGGACTTGTACTGCTCCCTGTAGAAGTAGCGCTTCTGGCGCCAGCGCTTCTTCGTCTTATGCCAGCGCACCTATAGGCCGACAAGAAGATTGTAAAGGAGACGAAGATAAAGAAGGAAGGAAGTGAGGCAGGCCTTGTAGTGCTTGACAATCTTGATGTGGCTGTGGCTGGGCTCCCGGAACTCGCGTCTGCTCACCACCGCTATGCTTAAGGGAGGCGCCGAAGCACTGCAACTCTCTCCTCCCCTTCACTCCCAAAAACTCACTGGCCTGCCAACCGAAGAGGGCTGCTCAGGGTGGCTGTAGAGAGCCCCAAACTCTGCAGCGGTCGCCCCAGCAGTTGAGCCAGCATGTTTCACTGGGGCTGCTTTTCTTGACCTGCTCTGCTAGACTGGAGGAGGATGCAGCAGTTGAAATGCGCAGATCAGCTTTGCTAGCTTGCTTGCTGCATTTTGGATCCAGTACGGATGTAAAATTGAGCATTGATGGTCGGTTAGCTGTTCGCAATCAAATGCCTGGTGAAAATATTTTCTTACAATGAACTAGCAAAAATGCGACTGGAACTTCATTGTAGACCTGACATTCGATCAATTCTTCATTGGTTCACGAGCTCACGTGCTCTAGAAAACTGCGCAAAGAGTATCAGAAAGACTTTTCTGCGTGTAGCTGCAGCGAAAAAACTAAAAGCAGCAGCAATGACAGTTCTTATTCGACGTCCAAAAGGCAGAATGCGAAGCTGCAATGCAATGCATCTACTGGCTCTAAGGCGCCATTTCAGCTTATCATTTCCTCACCAGCAAAGGTCGTTGCCGTCTTTGCGCATTGGGGGGAATAGGGTAGGATACTTCCAGCTCTGATCCGTACGCAGTGCTTGGCCTGCCGCCGTCGACTGATTCTTTGCAGGGGGCGCCAGGAGTGGAGCTTCAAACAGGAGCCTGGATTCCCGCCCCAGGACAGGTTTTCTTCACCTCACCAGCTTCATCGTAGTTGACTGGCTTCAAAGAACCCACTCTCCACCCGGTCACTAAATTGTGAAAGAAGTTTGGTGGTTGGTTGATTTTGTCGCATTTTTGACTGACAATTTTGCAGAAATGCTAGAAAAGTTTGAGTTCGCTGGTAAAAATCGGGTTGGGGGCAGAGTGGGGTTGGGACATGCATGCCTGCTCAAGTGATTCCTATTGGAAAGAATATAAAAGACGGATTGGCAGGCAGTGGAGAGAATATGAGGCATTCCTTCGTCGGGAGTGGGGCGGTGGGAAGGGGCGGGGTCCGGCCTCGGATCGCTTCCACTGGGCCTCTGCCTACCAGAATGAGCCTCTTCACAGCGCTCTCAAGGCCCAAGCCATTCGACGCAAGGCCTTTGAGGATTCCAGAGCGTGAGTCCCACATTTTTCTGCTTTGTTCAAAATGGCAAGTAGGTAGAAATGAAGGAATTGTGGAGGCTTGGACACATTGAGCTGGCGTTTTCAGATCAGTGAGCCAGATGTTTCTGGTGGTCGGCGTTCTGCTCCTCGCCTTTCCATCCCTCATCTATGCTATCATTTTGGAAAGGTTCTCTTGTAAGTGGATGAATTTGGGATTCCTCATCGCATTGTCTGCAGGTTTCCATCCGAGAGCAGTGATCCAGATTCACCATCGTTTAGGCAGAAGCAAAAGCACGTGCATAGGTACGGCCTCATCAACCCTGACTATGTCATCGAAGCTTCACCAAACTCAACTCCGAGTGATAAGGATGAGAGAAAGTAGCTGTGAGCTTGTTTTATGTAGGCAGCGATTGTGAGCCTCATTTGAAGGCAATATTTGTACTGAATCTGCGTGGTGCAAAGGACAGATGAAATGCAAGGCAGCTGTGTAGTCAGTAGCTCATGGCAATCTCGAGGCGAGATCCCTGGGCATTCGCATCCTCCCCGCCGCTCCGCTCCCTCCCTCTTCTCACACTCCCATTGGCCGTCCCAGTATCCCCAGCCCGCTTCCGCTGCCAAAAAGGACTCAGTCGCATCCCTCAAAGACTGGCACCGGCTGACCTTGCGCTTCTTGCGATGCTGCTGTACCGGTTCACTGCTGGCCTGTGGGAGAGTAACTCGAACGGCGGTGAGGCGAGAGCTGGCCTCTGCCCTTCCTCCGTCCTCCCTCCTTCCACTGCCCAATTGGCCGGCCAGCCTGTGCGCCAGAGCTGGAAAGGCTGGGGGAGTGAGAGAGGGGTGGAGGAAGGCAGAGAGGCAGGCTACAGAGGAGGAGGCTGAGGCCGGCGGCGACGAGGCAGGCGAGGAGGAGACTGAGGAAGAGGAGGAGAAGGCTGGTGGGCAGCGCCTCCTCCAGAGTAGCCTGGGCAGCTGTGACACAGGCGCCGCTGGCTTGCTTGGGAGTCAGCCATCGCTTTGCCAGTCGCTCCAGCTCCCCTCGCTCCCGCAGTGACTCTATCCTGTACTGCTCCACATGATATTTGCCTTTTTTCTTATTTGGACAAAAGAAGAGTTCAGAAGAATGCTCAAATAGTGTCCGATTTGATGCCGGTATAGAAGATGAAATATATTTTTTATTAAAATTTAATAATTTCTTAAAAGTTTCTAATTTGCTCCTCCCATTGAGCCTACTCGATTGCTGCCCAGCAGTAAGCGTACTCAATTAGCAAAGGGGGGTTTTCCCCCGGCGTTGTTCGCACAAAGCCAATAAAGCCTCAAGCAAATGGCATGAAAGACGTCAATTCTAATTCAGGCTGCGACAAATGGCGTCCAAGCCTCTGTGTTCTGGCTAGCACATGATGCCTTTTGTGCTTCAGGCCAAATGACAGGATGTCAGCCGAGCATAAAAATGAGCATGCCTGCCCCTAGGGCCCATTATCAGAAATGCTGCCTGGACTTGCCATCCTGCTCCTGCTCAACCTCGGCCTAGCCTCAGCCGACTACAAGACGGCCTCATCAGAGGAGTCCACGAAGAGCAAGATGGGGACGATGCTGGAGGGACTGGGAATGGAGCAGCGACTGGTGAGGCTCTACCTGGGCCTCTTGGAGCAGAATGTCGGAGCTCTGGACGAAGGCAAAAGAATGGGAAGCCCTGCTGCGCCTGCCCCGCCCCATCCTACCATCTGATCCATCCTCCACTGCTCAAGCCTCTCCTAGGCCGCCTTTTATCAGCTACCCAGTTCCACCCTTAGTCTGATACCCCCATTCCCAATTATGCTTTGTTCTGGGCCCAGTGCAACCACAGCCATTGTACATGAAGGGCAGAGAGGTTGCGAATAAAGAGGTTGGAGGTTTTGTTTGGACAGTTGGAGTAAAGCACGGAAAACCCTTGGGTGATGGCTTGTATGAGGCTGGCGTTGAGGCTGGCGAAGACTCGTGGGAAGCGCCAGGCGGGAGAGCTCAGCGCTGCCAGCCCCAGCCGACAATCCTCACCCGCCAGAAAGCCACCCGTCACCTCGTCCGCTGCAGTTCACCCTCCTCTCTCTGCACCAGCAAGGGGGAGGGCAGGGCATGCTGGACTAATGAGCACGAAGCCTTGGGAGGGGCTGGGAGAGGCCAGGACCCAGGCCAGGGCCTCCGCGGTGTCGTTGGGCGGGGCGAAGCTATTCATCCGGGCCCAGTAGCGACTCAGCGGCATCGCCGACTCACGGAAGGCCCCTGCCTGACCTAACAGCCGACCCAACAGATCTCTCGGACGAGAAAAGGGGGAACAAGGAGGCCGCACCTTTGAGGCTGGGCGGAAGGGCTTCCATGCCGGCCACGCCGTAGACTGAGGCCAGCATCTGCCTGTCAGAGGCGTGATGAGAGTAGTCGATGGAGGTTGTTTTGTGAAGTAGAAGGGCTACCGAACAACAGCGTCCTCCATCTCGGCGGCATTCTGAAAGTTGCGCGCGACGGCGGAGAAGGGGAGCGCGGCGAAGTGCAGGCCATCCTCCGCCCACACTTCCTCCAGCCTCCTGAAAGGGACTCCGCCTTGCCCCTCCCAAATGCCCCAGGGTGGATGTGGGCACCGATATCTACCCTCGGCGTCGGAGGAGCGGGCGGAGCCTTGCTGCACCACGAAGGCCCCTAGAAGGCTGGCGAAGAGCAGGAGCCAGGAGGCCGCCGCCACTTGCACCATCAACTCCACCGTCGTGATGGATTCTGCTGCATCCTCTCACCCCTTCACAGAGGCAATGGCTTTGGCAAAGGGGGCTAAGCTCAGGTGAGGGTCAAGGTTTGCTGGGTATGAGGACAATGAGAGGAAGATGGATGGGTACTGAAGGAGCGAAGCTCGATAAGCTTCCAGACGGCGAGCCATAGGATGGTCAGGCCGATTTGAGCCCCCACGAGGATGGCCCAGGAGCCCGGGCCCAGGGCCACCACAAAGGCCCACAGGGCATTCTCTGCCTGGCTCGCTTGGAACACCTACACATTCTCCTCACCTTTCCCTCTAGCCGCCTTCAGAGGAGCTGGACCTTGTAGACAGCGGCCAGGCTGGCATTGGCGGTGTAGGGTGCGCTGAGGTGGAGGATGGAGGCCAGCTCCGGCGTCCAGGACAGTGGACCCAGGGCCACATCGATCTCCTACACCCGAAGACAGACTCCAGACGATCACAAGCAGCAGTCATGACTCACTTACTCCGGCCAAAAGAGCCTCAATCTGGCCGTCCAAGAAAGCCCCGTTGTCCAGCGGGAAGGCCGGAGCTGCCCCCAGCTCCACATAGACAGGGCTCTCGGCCTCTGCCAGATGAGAATGCCTGGAGGGCAGGGACTGAAGAAGTGAGAGGCAACCTTTGAGGTGGGAGAGGAGGACGGCGGACCAGACACTCATGGCCAGGCCGCGGTACTCGCCCTGCTCGCCCTGCTCCACCAGCGGGGCCTCCTGCACTCTTTTCTAGAAGTCCTCTTTCCCAGTTAAAAGGACTGACCAATGTGAGACCGACGCGGAGGGGGCTGACTGGCTCAGAGAGGTAGGACAGGAGGAGGAGGAGGCGGAGCGGCAGCATGCATGCCAGGCCTGGGCCTTTAGTCCGCGGCTGGCATTTTGCCCCTGCTTTGCAGCCCTCACGGAGCTGAGGAGGCCAGACTGGGCTCAAAGGGGCGCAGGGGTAGTGAGTGGAGGGAGGGAGGGAGGAGTATTTGTCTTGAGGCCGCGGGATTCCGCGGCCTTTCAGTGGCCGGCCTTTGCCTAAACTGCCTGAGCTTCTCTTGCCTTTGTGATTTCAGTTCATCCACTACCATTCACTACGTCACGGCTATATACTTGTCCTGACTTCCACTCATGAAATTCAGCATGAAAGGTGAAAAGTGATAAATCGATGGTACAACAATGGTTCCTGCACAGTTTAGTATAACTACTATGGTATCCATGGTACTATATTAATTTTGCTTTCTTATGCTTTCATCAGATGTAATCATTTTATTGTGGTCTTGCACCGAGAAGAACGCTGTAGACAAAATGAAAATTCGCGCATGGTAGTTTTTTGGTTCACGTGTTTTTTTAGCTGCGCAATACAAAACAGATATTCCTATCTTTCGTAAATCACGTCCATCCATCATTTTGCAGCACCGCTTAAGTGGATTCTACCTTGCTGTCACCATCTTGTTATAAACAGAGCAGGTACTCAAAAAGGCAACAATTTGCGTCCCTTACATTTTTAGGGCGTCCCTGATCCCGATCGAGAGTTCCAAGTACAAAAGAATGAGCAAATCTCCTGAAAACGCTGTGATGGCCTACATGTGATGGCCCATCGCCTACAAAAACCTCCTCATTGCCCTAGTCATAGAAAGGGGGTGAATGGTGGTGACCAGGAATAGCTCTTAGGGCAATACCGTGAGGTCTGAGCTGCAACACGGAAGCTTGCAAAGTGTTCCTCGTTGATGGTGGTGGTGTTCACACCCACTCGACAAAGTGGGTGGAATCGATTTGTGATTTGGTCACAGAGAGTTCCACTTCCCCTCATCCGGATGAAGCATGGGTAAGTGTAGGAATTTTATGCTTTTTATACTATATCAAAAGTGAAAAAATATCTGGTAATCGAATAGTCATCGAATAGTCATCGAATAATTTAAATTTCATGTGAATGTGCGTGTTGTGAATCTTTCCGTTTTTTAAAAACATCCCATATTATGAAGCTTTCCGATATGAATGGCCTTGTACGGGGAAACTCTTTGAGGGTATTACACTAAAGTTTTTCACTAAAATTTATGTTCCTGGCAAGAACTTGAATACAGTGGGAAAGGTAAGGAAGGGGAGCTGGGAAAGGAAAAGGAGGTGGGCCATAAGGATACAAAAGACAGCAGGACGGCTCAAGGTTATGGAGCAGAGCAACCATCACCTTCTCATGCCTTTTCTGACTGGGGCAGTGGCTTTGACGTGTCACAAGGGTACCCCCATGAGCGAAAGTGTTCAAGGTGGCTCAAGGTTACCGAGCAGAGAAACATCACTTTCTCATGTCTTATCTGACAAGGCCAGTGGCTTTGGTGTGTCACGAGAGGCTCCCTTTGCTCGCAAATGCCTTCAAAATTGTAGTAAAATGCCAATTAGGAGAGTCTTAGGCGTTAAAACCTCCAATTCTCGGACATCTGCTCTAAAAGTATAGGACTATTTAGCACAATTTAGAACCAGTTGGGGGTTTTGTATAAGAAAAATAATTGCGCGAAATTTTACTTTTTACATACATGCCTCTGCCGCCCACACTCCTAGTCAGCAAAAATGGTGGCTAATTGTAAGGACAAAACGGAATGGCGGTGGAACCTCCGACTGCTAGAACCAAGAAATCTAGCTTCTGGATCAATGTTCGGAAGAAATGCTCTCAGCATTGCCTTGGATTGCTCGGTATAGCTTACCGATCGATGGAATGAGGACAAAGTGAGACTTGGAGGAGGAATCTGCCTGGTGGTTGTCGTTTGGTGGCTGGTGGAGGATTGGAGGCATCAGCAAGAGGTAACCTGGCGTCAATTCATCGACCAGCATATTCGGCAGACAAAGGTGCCTTTACATCCTGCTCATTGAAGGAAAAAATAAAGCGAACTTGCAGAGACTGGAGGTGATGAATCGGCAATGGGTGCGAGTCATCCTTGACGACACAGCCAACAATACCAAGGTTTCAGTTGTTTCCAGCCAATGTGTCTGAGCTCGAGAGCGCTGAAGTGGTGCAGCTCAAGCCATACTTCACCATCGGATCTGTGAAGTACCTGGAGAAAAGTCTTCGTGATGCGCAAGCAGAAGTCGGAATCTCCAACCGCCAATCCATCCCGCTCGTCTACCGCTCAGAATTCCAGCTTTTTAGCCACACGTCCTGGCTTCTCCTCATCTTTACGATCATTTTCCCCAAGTTGCTCCGGCACATTATAGAAGGTTTCATTATCAATTCCAACTGTCCACCGTACATTCTTCCGCGCACTCTCCGCACCCTTTACACATGCTTGAGTTTCTTCCTTCCAAGTTTGGTAAAAGAGAAATTTTGAAGGAGGAACAAAAAGCCCGGCTTGCTTTGCAGATCAAAAGGCCGCTAGCATCCGCTTCAAGTAATCCTCGATCTTCCCCTTGCTCCTCCTCAGAGCATTTCCATTTCATTTGCCAGAGATGTGGCGGGATGCGACGAAGCCAAAGAAGAGATGGAGGAGTTTGTGGACATTCTTCGCGACTCCGGGCCCTACACAGAGCTCGGCGCCAGGATCCCCAAGGTCCCTTAGGTTATGTGAGCCTAGAAGTGGGGGCATGGAAGGGTACTGAAGGGTGCCATCCTGAGCGGCCCTCCGGGCACCGGGAAGACGCTTCTGGCGAAGGCCGTGGCGGGGGAGGCCCAGGTTCCCTTCCTCCACGCCGCCGGCTCCGACTTCCTCCATTTATGGGTCGGTGCCGGACCAGCCCGCATTCGCTCCATGTTTGCCAAGGTACTCCCGGCCTACTCTCCTGCTGCTCTACCCACTCTACTCCCTCCTCACCCTGCCCACCAGAACTGGGCCAACCTTTTGAGGCCAGGCAGAGCGCTCCCTGCATCCTGTTCATCGACGAGATTGACGCCGTGGGACAGGAGAGGAGTAGGCGCTCTCACCAACTCTTCCCGGCACACAAAGAAGGAGGCGGCATTGATTTGAGGCGAAAGGAGCTTGAGCGGAGCGGATCAGGAGCGGAACAGCACGCTGAACCAACTGCTGGTGGAGATGGACGGGTTCAAGTCGGCGGAGAGCCCTGTCATCGTCCTGGCGGCCACCAACCGCCTCCAGGCCCTGGACAAGGCACTGCTGCGTCCCGGCCGCTTCGATCGCCACATCCTCCTGGACGCCCCGGACATCAGAGGACGGTTCATCCCTCAGGGCTGTGTCTATCGCTGGAGGCAGGGGGGCCAGGCCTTTTTGAGGGCGGCCATATTCGATGTCTATCTGGAGGGGATGAAGACGGGGGTGGAGAAGGGGGAGCTGGGGCGGGAGTTGGCGGCGCTCACGGCAGGCTTCACGGGGGCGGACATCGCCAGCGTCTGCAACGAGGCCGCCCTCCTCGCCGCTCGCCACTCCGCCCCCGCCGTCAGCCTGGCCCACTGCAAGGCCGCCATCGACAGGTGTCCCCCACCCATCCCTCTGCCAGGTGAAGGAGGGAAAGAAGGCGGTTGGAGAGTGGCGGGGGGTGTGGAGCAGGGGTCACGGGTGATGGGGGCAGAGGAGAAGCGGACGGTGGCCTACCACGAGGCCGGTCATGCTGTGGCGGCCTGGTTCCTGGCCTTCGCGGATCCCCTGCTCAAGGTCTCCATCGTTGCCCGCGGTCAAACACTCGGCCACGCCCAGTACCTGCCCGACGAGCAGCAGCGGCTGCTCTGTCGGGAAAAGGTGAGCAGCAGAAAAGGGGGGGGGGGACGGGAGTAAAGGGGCAGTGAGTCTTTCAGATGATGGATCAAATGTGCGTGTTGCTGGGCGGGCGCGTGTCAGAGGAGCTCTTCCTGCAACGGCTCACCACCGGAGCTCAGGATGACCTGCAGAAGGTCACCAAGATGGCCTATGCTCAGGTTGCTTTGCCTTGCCCGCACATCTCCCCCCCTTTCCATTCAAAATGCTGCAGGTAGCGAGATTCGGTATGAGTCGGAAACTGGGTGCCGTCTCCTACGAGCTTGGCGATGAAATCCCATACAGGTGCACCCGCCCCCACTCCCCTGTCTGAGAAAAGCGAAGAAAGGGAGTAAATCTGCAGCGAAGCGACTGCCCAGTTGATGGATGAGGAGGTGCGTGAAATGATTCAGGAGAGCCTGGAGGGCACCCAACGTCTCCTCCGCACCCACAAGAACCATATTGACAAGGTTTCTCCTGTCCTAGCCAGGCAGGCCTAGCCCTAGCCCTGTCCTAGTCCTGGCAGGCTGGTGGTTGAGGTTGTGCAAGGGCTGCTGGAGCAGGAGGTGTTGTCCAGGGCGGAGCTTGTGGAACTGCTGGGCCCCCGCCCTTTCCACGAAAAGCTCAACTACGAGCAATTTGTGCACGCCGATGCCGTCTCGGCCTAGACCCGTTGCACTCTCTTCCCCATATGCCTACTGTACGCGACAGAAAAAGCTTTTCTTGACCCTGGGCTATTCTGCTATCCACTCTGGCTTTTACGATGCCAAAGGCCGCCTGCCACAGAGGGCAAGGCGGTTAGAGCTCCGGAGACCTGAAGTCATGGGTGTGAAGCATAGCTTAACATGCAAAGCAGTTTGAAGCAGGCTGCTACAGGCAAAGGCTGGCTGATGTGGGATGTGGCCAGAATAAAATCAGCTGAAATTTTAAGCACAACTTCTATTAAACTAACCATTTATATGCTGCTGTGGATGGCGGAGGCAAATAATGCCGCGCACCTATTGGCAAAGTTTCTGATTGGCCAATGACAATTTGCGGCAATCTATTGAAATATTTTGCCTGAGAAATTTTCGTAAACTATAACGAATTTTAACGGAAATCGCCATGATTCAGAGCGGACAAGAAAGACAAGTACGATTTACTTTATCGTCCTCCTGACAATTCGCAATACTATTAGCAAAAAACGAACTAAGTCCGCAGCGTTGCGCAAACAAGGCAGAGCAATCCCTCCAGTAGAGGTGAGGAGATGAGAGAAGTGGAATGATTGGGGCAAGAGCTTTTAGATGGGGTGCTGATGAAGGCTCTCACCGACCACACCGATTTCACCCTCTCTCAGTCTGCTACCTGGGACGCTTAGCCTTCTCATGCCAAATTGCTTTCAATCTATTTTTGTGCTTCTTACAATTTGATCTTGTTCTTTGCCTGTGAATTCTTCTCATATTAGAGCGCAATAGATCGGCTTAGAGAACTTTCTTTTAACCACATTTTGGCTGCGTTAGATATGTTTTGTGCATACTCGTCTTAAGGGCTAAAAGGGAACCATACTTCCCATGTCTTAAAGGCAAGGAGCGCCAATAGGGAGGGGACGGAGCCTGGTGGAGGAGGAAGGCGACAAGAGGGATCTTTGGCACCGATCATGCTGCTTCCTTCTTTCCCTTTCTTCAGATTAGGAGCGATTAAATTGGATGAAAGGTAGTCTGCTTGACGCGGGGCTTTATACACTTATGGACTTTTCAACCTCGCCTTTTTAACCTGGCAACATCTGCGGTGGCAGCAGCGGTTGCTAGCAAATCAGTGGCAAATTGATTTCTCATTACCTCCTACTTTGCATTACGACTAAAATAGGGTAAAATAGGGTGCAAAAAATTGGCTGTTAAATGGGGAGGTTAGGTGAGTGGAATCAATATCCGTCGTCGTAGTCTTCATCATCGTCCGCACCGTCTATGCCCACTTCTTCATAGTCCTTCTGCAGATGAGCGAGAGATGATAGTTTGGCCTGCTGGGAAGGCTGGGGCTGAAACCTCCAGAGCGGCCAGATCCTCCCGAGCCTCACTGAACTCTCCTTCCTCCATGCCCTCCCCCACATACCTCACAATCACCTTCTTCCCTTCCCCACCCTCTCAGCTGCACAATTCAGAGCTTACCAGTGGACGAAGGCCCTCTTAGCGTACATCATGTCGAACCTGCTCAGGTACGTGAAAATGACTTTTTGGATGGGGAGGAAAAAGGAAAGTAAACTTGTGGTCTAGGCGAGCCCATGCTTCTGCGATGGCGGTGGTATTGGAGAGCATACAGAGGGCGCGCTGCGTTTTGGCCAGGTCTCCCCCCGGCACAACCGTCGGGGGTTGGTAGTTGATGCCGACCTGTTGGTAGTTGGTAGTTGATCTCTGCCCTGCCTTCTGACAGCGATAACCTTGAATCCGGTGGGGCACCAGTCGACGAACTGGATGGTCCGCTTGGTCTTGATGGCGGCGATGGCGGAGTTGACATCCTTCGGCACCACATCCCCGCGGAAGAGCAGACAGCAGGCCCTGAGCAAGTTGGTGGTGTGTGAGTAGGGGAAGAAGGAGTGAGTAGGGAAAGGTGCTATACATGTACTTGCCGTGTCTAGGGTCGCACTTGACCATCTGGTTGGCGGGCTCGAAGCATTTGTTGGTGAGCTCAGCCACGGTGCTCTGCTCATGCCGGCTCTGCTCTGCGCTGTGCATGGGCGCGTAGGCCGCCAGCGGGAAGTGGATCCGAGGGTACGGCACCTACCATCACCCATTCATCATCACCCAACCATCATCACCAACCGCCCATTCACACCAAATTCGTTTGGAACTCCGTCAGGTCCACCTTCAGAAAGCATCTAGTAAAGCTTGCGTGAAATGAAGGGAAAGGAGCAAACATTGAGGGCGCCGTCGAATCGCAGGGACGCAGTGACGCTGCTGATGACCTAGAATTTGGCTGGAAAGTATGAATAGGAAGAACGAGAGGGCAGAGCAGGCCTGAGCAATGATGCGATTGAGGTTGGTGTAGGTGGGGCGGTTGATTTTCAGGTTGGACTTGCACAGTTCGTAAATCGCCTCATTGTCCACCATGAAAGCCTGGACTCATGGCCAGGGTCTGTGGAAGGGTTAAAGAAGAAGAGGGAGTGGTGCTAACCACATCGGAGTGTTCCAGGGTGGTGTGAGTGGTGAGGATGGAGTTGTAGGGCTCGACGACTGCCGTGGAGACCTGGGGGGCTGGGTAGATGCAGAACTCCAACTTAGCCTTCTTCCCATAGTCGATGCTCAGACGCTCCATCAACAACGCCGTGAACCCGCTCCCAGTCCCACCGCCGAACGAGTGGAAGATCACGAACCTCAGCAGCATGGAGTATGATTATTAAATGATTTATGGAGTGAAAATTAATAAATCAATTATTAAAGCCCTGATCCTAAATATATGTATTCAAAAGTATTTAGGATTAAATCTATTTTACATTAAGAGGAATTTTATGAGAAAAGTGCGAATCCTCTAAGAACATAAATTTTGTGACCCCCTTTTTTATTACAGATTCTGAATCTCCATACATTTTAATGTAACTCCACCAATTTTGGGCGAAAATATGCGAAAATGGGCTCACAACAGCTCCGAACGTGGTGGGAGGTCGATATTTGGCCAATTTTCGCGTTTCACGGAGTTGTGTTCATATAAGTGGCTATTTCTCCTCTATTTTTGATATTTCTACAGACAATATGGGTATCATCGAATTCCTAAGATCCTGGCAATGCGCTTTTGACAATAGTTTTGCCTGAAAATGAAAAACCATTGCAAAATACGAGTTTATGTAATCAACACTCAAAAATCTCAAATTGACATTATTGTTAAAAATCATCATTTGCGAAATTTCTAAGTATAAATTCGCGAAAATGACTCATTTTTGATTTTTTCACAATATTTTGGTCTAGAAATCTCAGAAACCTTTATGACAACTGGGCCAACAAACTGGTCTTTGACCCACCTTTATGACAACTGGGCCAACAAACAGTGGACTTTGGCCCACCTTTATGACAACTGGGCCAACAAACTGGACTTTGACCCACCTTTACGACAACTGGGCCAACAAACAGTGGACTTTGGCCCACCTTTACGACAACTGGCCCAACAAACAGTGGACTTTGGCCCACCTTTACGACAACTGGGCCAACAAACAGTGGACTTTGGTCCACCTTTACGACAACTGGGCCAACAAACAGTGGACTTTGGCCCACCTTTACGACAACTGGGCCAACAAACAGTGGACTTTGGTCCACCTTTACGACAACTGGGCCAACAAACAGTGGACTTTGGCCCACCTTTACGACAACTGGGCCAACAAACAGTGGACTTTGGCCCACCTTTACGACAACTGGGCCAACAAACAGTGGACTTTGGCCCACCTTTACGACAACTGGGCCAACAAACAGTGGACTTTGGCCCACCTTTACGACAACTGGGCCAACAAACAGTGGACTTTGGCCCACCTTTACGACAACTGGGCCAACAAACAGTGGACTTTGGCCCACCTTTACGACAACTGGGCCAACAAACAGTGGACTTTGGCCCACCTTTACGACAACTGGGCCAACAAACAGTGGACTTTGGCCCACCTTTACGACAACTGGGCCAACAAACAGTGGACTTTGGCCCACCTTTACGACAACTGGGCCAACAAACAGTGGACTTTGGCCCACCTTTACGACAACTGGGCCAACAAACAGTGGACTTTGGCCCACCTTTACGACAACTGGGCCAACAAACAGTGGACTTTGGCCCACCTTTACGACAACTGGGCCAACAAACAGTGGACTTTGGCCCACCTTTACGACAACTGGGCCAACAAACAGTGGACTTTGGCCCACCTTTACGACAACTGGGCCAACAAACTTTGGACTTTGGCCCACCTTTACGACAACTGGGCCAACAAACTTTGGACTTTGGCCCACCTTTACGACAACTGGGCCAACAAACTTTGGACTTTGGCCACCTTTACGACAACTGGGCCAACAAACTTTGGACTTTGGCCACCTTTACGACAACTGGGCCAACAAACTTTGGACTTTGGCCCACCTTTACGACAACTGGGCCAACAAACTTTGGACTTTGGCCCACCTTTACGACAACTGGCCCAACAAACAGTGGACTTTGGCCCACCTTTACGACAACTGGACCAACAAACAGTGGACTTTGGTCCACCTTTACGACAACTGGGCCAACAAACAGTGGACTTTGGCCCACCTTTACGACAACTGGGCCAACAAACAGTGGACTTTGGCCCACCTTTACGACAACTGGGCCAACAAACAGTGGACTTTGGTCCACCTTTACGACAACTGGGCCAACAAACAGTGGACTTTGGCCCACCTTTACGACAACTGGGCCAACAAACAGTGGACTTTGGCCCACCTTTACGACAACTGGGCCAACAAACAGTGGACTTTGGCCCACCTTTACGACAACTGGGCCAACAAACAGTGGACTTTGGCCCACCTTTACGACAACTGGGCCAACAAACAGTGGACTTTGGCCCACCTTTACGACAACTGGGCCAACAAACAGTGGACTTTGGCCCACCTTTACGACAACTGGGCCAACAAACAGTGGACTTTGGCCCACCTTTACGACAACTGGGCCAACAAACAGTGGACTTTGGCCCACCTTTACGACAACTGGGCCAACAAACAGTGGACTTTGGCCCACCTTTACGACAACTGGGCCAACAAACAGTGGACTTTGGCCCACCTTTACGACAACTGGGCCAACAAACAGTGGACTTTGGCCCACCTTTACGACAACTGGGCCAACAAACAGTGGACTTTGGCCCACCTTTACGACAACTGGGCCAACAAACAGTGGACTTTGGCCCACCTTTACGACAACTGGGCCAACAAACAGTGGACTTTGGCCCACCTTTACGACAACTGGGCCAACAAACAGTGGACTTTGGCCCACCTTTACGACAACTGGGCCAACAAACAGTGGACTTTGGCCCACCTTTACGACAACTGGGCCAACAAACTTTGGACTTTGGCCACCTTTACGACAACTGGGCCAACAAACTTTGGACTTTGGCCACCTTTACGACAACTGGGCCAACAAACTTTGGACACTAGCCCACCTTTACGACAACTGGGCCAACAAACTTTGGACACTAGCCCACCTTTACGACAACTGGGCCAACAAACTTTGGACACTAGCCCACCTTTACGACAACTGGGCCAACAAACTTTGGACTTTGGCCACCTTTACGACAACTGGGCCAACAAACTTTGGACTCTAGCCCACCTTTACGACAACTGGGCCAACAAACTTTGGACTTTGGCCCACCTTTACGACAACTGGGCCAACAAACTTTGGACTTTGGCCCACCTTTACGACAACTGGGCCAACAAACTTTGAACTTTGGCCCACCTTTACGACAACTGGGCCAACAAACTTTGGACACTAGCCCACCTTTACGACAACTGGGCCAACAAATAGTGGACTTTGGCCCACCTTTACGACAACTGGGCCAACATTCCTCCTTTAACACGGGCCTTTATGGCCCAAAACAAGGCCTTTATGGCCCAACAGAAGGCCTTTATGGCCTAATGAACAAGGTATTATCGGCTATCGCCAATAGATGCGCGGCCTTGTTCACCTTGTGACGCATTGGAATAAATAATAAGCAAGTCAGCTCAAGAAATACTACAATGATAAAGACAAGTAAAATGCCATAAATTGATCTAGGTCTATTTTGGGTTTCTGAGGCATTTAAATGATAAACAGCAATCTAAATAATAATCAATAATTAATACAAGTAAAATTTAAATTTTCGAAATATTTTCGAATTTCCAGTTCTCCATTTTCGAGGTTTTTTGACCATAAATCAAGAACCAAACAAAATGGCATCGATCCCACAAAAACGTCCCGAGCCACCACCCAGACGGACTTCCATGCAAAAAATCAGCCAATTTCATTGAAAAACCGAGGAGTACGGGCTCCGGAATCACAACCTCATATATATATATGCGGACAGACGGACGAAAAATGGGGTAACTGTATAAGCGGGCCTTGGCCGCCCGCCGCTCCGGGCAGGGCGCCAGAGCTCCTCCGGCCTCCGGGCACGGGTGCTACGGCCCCTACGCTTCGCCTAGCATGCTTCGCATGCTAGGCTACGCTCCGGGGCCTCCGCACCCATGCCCTCCAGCCTCCGGAGCTCTGACTGCTCTGCCCTCCGCGGCAGGCGGCCTGCGGCCACGCAAAAATTAAAAATTCTAAGCTGAATAATGATGGTCTTGGAGTTCAGAGATGAGCTGGATGCGGAAGGTGAAGATGCTCGGCCTTCGTTGACCTCATCTCAGTCCGCGAAGAGTCAGCCTCGTCAGCAGCGATGAAGATCCTCCTCCCCGAATCGAGTTGCAAACGTTTGGAAGATTAGGCCGGTCAAAGGATGACAAAAACTAGGTAAAAAAGAAAAGGGGGGTAAGTGCGCGCAGCAGGCGTGTCAAGTGGGTAGCCGGAGCCATAGCCAGTGGTTGACACCATCACTTTACAGAGGGCCCGGAAATGGGTTTGACCGTTGCCAATACCGTCCAGCCTCAGATGCACGCTCAGATGACTTCATTGCGCGACTTACACCGTGACCCCTCCCCATCGACCTCACGCACAGAGTTCCCTTCCCCCCAATTTTCCTCCCATCACTCGAAATATGCACCCCCCCCCCCCACCTCTCTTAGTGATTGAAGGACCTATAAGGACCATGAGAGGTTTATAAAAGGGAATATAAACCGGTGTCCCCAATGAATTTTCAACCCCTAATTTTATCGGGCTTGGGGACCACTAAGTCAAATCCCTAGGTGGAATGAAATGGACACCTGTTTTGGGCAGTGATGGAAGCTTGAAGATTGTTCTGGACACCGAACGCCACATGTTCCCTAGGCCGGCCAATCTCAAAAGGCCCCGTCGCCTGGGGCCAGGGTCGTTGGCGGCGATGTTGAGACTTCCATTTTCTCTTTTCTTCTCCATTTCTGCCAACTGATGAACTGAGCCTCTTTTATAGGCAGGGCTGCTCAGCGGGGGGTAAGGCACCCAAAATTATCCCACCGCACACACGATTCTTATCTCAGTTGCGAATGTCCAACTGAGCAGCACAGCGGGCGGTCTGACGATTGACTTATTGGAAGAATGGAAAGAAGTACACTGTAGGAACGGCTCTACTATGTCTCAGGGAGAATGAGAGAATTCCAGGTTTTGTGACTTCACAATATTTCGACATCCCTCCAAGGTGGAGCGGTTGTGAGCCCATTTTTGCATATTTTTCGCCCAAAATTGGTGGAGTTACATAAAAATGAAGGGAGATTTTGAGTCTGTTATAAATAGGGGGGTCAGAAATTCTCAGCCGAGCCGATTCTAATTGCTATCAAAAGAGCCTCTTAAAATTATAAGAAAGACTGTATAGTCTTCTATCTCCTTTTCAATGGATCGTCCTCCTTATCTATGTGAGCAGTGATGGGGTGTTGAGGAGGAGTGTAAGCAGTGCTGGGGAAAGCCAACCCTTGGAGCCCCCCACAGGCGTCCGTAAGGCGACGCACTCTGTCCAGACAGACGTCGATCATCTCCTTGCCTAGCCCCATTCTGCTTTGTCTAGCCGGAAGGGAATGGAAGAAGACTGGCCAACCGATGGTGTAGTGGCCACGGGCGTAATTGTTGGCCGCATCCTCTGTAAGCGTAGCTTCATTAGCGCCCACGGGCAGCGTAGGGCAAAGCTGGACCTTTGCCGGTGAGCAGTTGCTCGGGGTGGAATAATTGTCGGTAGGTGCCGGTCCGGATCTCATCTTGAAGTGGTTGTAGAGTGAGAGTGATAGTAGAAGTGTAGGGGGAGGGGGAGGTGGTAGGGAGAACCGACGACGGTGGGTTCGAGGTCGATGAAGATGGCGCGGGGGACGTGCTTCCCGGCCCCCGTCTCAGCGAAGAATGTGTTGAAGCTCGCGTCCTCCACGCCAATGCTGTCGTCCGACGGCATCTTACAAACTCTTTTCTAACCTCCTCCAGCCACCTCCTCCCTACCCTACCTGTCCATCCGGCTGAATCCCATGCTCCAGACAGTACAATTCCCAACAGGCATTACCTTCGAATCAGAAATGGTTGAGGGTATAAAAATGGAGAGGGCGGGGGGTGACCGATCTGGCAGCCAGCCTGTCCAATGTGGATATTGATGACCTCCCGCTGCGTATTCCCCTGCACCATCCTCCACCCTCATTACCTCTCTCAGCTTCACTACGCCCACCTACCATGATATGCGAAGTCTACTGCTCGACGGTGTGTCGAATGGAAGTTAGCGATGGGTAGGGAAGGGAATGACCAAGGCTGGGCGGCAATCTGCGATAGGCTCTCAGGGGTTGGGCATGTAGGTTGTTGCTAACAACAGGCATCCCTAGATACGCTTGCCAGCATCAAACGCTCTTCTCCCTGCTCAGCCAACCATCCTCCTTCTACCAACCCCCATCACCTCCTTTCATCTCCTTTTGCCCTCCCACTTCCATCCTTTCCATTTTCAACCATCAGTTGCTAGAACTCTTCCCTTTTTATCACCGTTGCATATGCGAAGACCAAAAGTTGGAAGGAACGGGAGCTGGGCACCGAGTTGGAACAGTGAGATAACTTGGAGCATCAGAGTGAGTGAGTGATGGTGAAAGCAGTGGCGGAATGGAAAGAGAGCAGAGTAGCTGATGTCTGATGAGAGTGCGGATGTCTATAGACGCAAGAGTTGCTTCTCCTTCTCTTCTTTTCAGTTCATTTGTCAGAGTTCGGTGTTGATGGAGGCGGCAATGATCTCCTGAAACGCGCAGCCCAGGTATGAAAGCATGGAAGAGGGAAAGCAAAAGAGTGACCTGGCTGACGTTGATTTTGGCGAGGAGGAGATGATAGGTGTGGATGACTTGGTACCAGTAGATGAGGTTGAAGAGGATGAAGGAGAAGGGGAAGAAGATGGCGCTGAAACTGTCGATGCGGTGCCAGTTCTCCACCATGTTCCGCCCGCGCGCCTCAACACCACACCTCTCCCTCTACAGAGGAGAGTGAAAGGCAGGATTGGCTGACCTTGCAGACGTTGCGAAAGCGTCTGGCCAGACGATAAAAGAATCCGCGTCTCCTTAGAGCTGCGAATGACTCCAGCGTTGTCACCGTTGCCACCTGGAAGTCAGAAGTCTTCTTTCCAACCCACGGCCTCCCTCACACACTCCTATCCCACCACAAATCCTCAACGCATGGCCGATCAACTCATCTTGTCTTGCTGCTAGTCAAACTAGGGGCAGGTGAATGGGGCGCTAGGACGGCTAAAGATTGTGGAAGAAAGTTGAAAAGACGCTTGGGGTACGAGGAAAACAGAAGGAGCGATGAAAATAGCGAAAAACACTCCCGCTTACCATTGGATTGTCCATGAGATAGGACATCTTTCAAATCACAGTCAACTAAAAGGAAATAAGCGAATCAAATCACCTTGAAACTAAAATTTTGATGAATTTAGTGGACAACAAGACAGAATCACTCTTGAAACACGCCTCATGTTTGTTGCCTACCGTTCTGCTTGGTGAATCGCAGTCCCAAAAGTTGAAGTTGAGACCCTATTTTAATTTCAATATGACAAAACTAAAAAGCTTTTTCAACTGAAAAATGAAAAAGACTGAGAATAATAAGATTTATTTTGAATTTAAATATTTTAAATTAAAACAAATATTTAACAAGCAATTTTAAATTTTATTGTTCGTTTTGCTTTTAAGTATACAGACAATATGCGGTTCATAAATCATGAGAAAGCGACAATGTCAATTTTAAAGCACCAACGACGAAACTTTTGTCTGTAATGTGGTGCTGTTTGAAAGCTAAATTGAGAAATAACGTAAACTCAAGAACAAATAGGAAGAGTAGGACTGGGTACCAAGCCTAATTGGGTGTGGGCACAACCACTGGTCACCGAGAATAACTTGGTAGGGCAACAACTTGGGAACCAGGAGCAAGTTAATTTCCTGAGAACCCAGCTGACCCCTTAGTTAGTTATCCTCGGCATCTAGCTGTTCCACATCCTTGGCTGGAGGGAAGAGGAATGGAAAGGTAATCAAACGGTGTCGGAGCGTTGGTTCCGCCGCTGTGGAATGAAAGAGTCGGTAGCATTGGTTTCAGGCTCAGGCTCCTTGACGCCGACGAGGCGTTGGTGGCTGTTCACTCCGATGCTGGTCTGCTGGAAGCTGTGCTGGCAGCCTCCGAAGTCGATCACCTATCATACCACACATCCCGTCTCAAGCTCGTCCAGGAGAGGCGATGAGGGTGAAATACGGTGTGATTGCTGCGCTGGGGCTGGAAGCCGCCGTTGGGCCGCAGCTCAAACTCCGGCATCGACTCCGGCACGTAGTCCGCCCCGGTCGCCAGCTGAATGTCCTCCTGCATCTGCAATGCCTCTCTGCTTTTCATGGAAGGGTAGATGGAGGTGGAGAAGAGATGAAAAGAGATGCTTAGAGGTGGAGAAGAGATGCTTAGAGGTGGAGAAGAGATGGTTAGAGGTGGAGAGAGATGGGAAAGGGTGGGAAAGAGATGTGGAGAGGTAGAGAAGAGATGGAGAATAGATGGAGAGACCTCGAGCTCACTCCTCTGTGGCAGGCGTTGTCGGACGGCAGCGGCAAGGGTGGGGGCGAGTGCGTTGCGTCGCTTCTTCCGATCCGACTTCTGTCGTATGATCCCCGCCGTCTTCACCAGGAAGCCCACCACGGCTTGCTCAGCTGTCCAATGAACGCTTCCTTTTCTCACTCAGCATAGACCGGAAATGCTCTAAGAAGGGTGTCAAGGAGGTGGATAAGAGTTGCAAGGGAAGGAAGTGAGAGGAAAGGTCTGGAAGGAACCTAAGGCGAGGAAGATGAAGGCAACGCAGGCGAACATGAAGAGGTCCAGGGCTTTGATGTAGGAGACGCGAGGGAGGCTTCTGCTCACATTGCCGAACTGTAAACAAAAGGAGGTGAACAAGAAAGAATGGAGCTGGGTGATCTACCTGGAATGTGAGTGCCATGAGACTGGAGACGCCGAGACTGACCCGAGCAGCCAAGGCCCGGGAGTCCAGGTAGAAGCTGATCCAGCTGATGCACACACTCACGTAGGCCGGCAAATATGCCTCAAATCAACTATTTTCTCCACTATTTTCTTACCCTATTCTTTTTATCTTTCTCCCCAACCTGAAGGAGGTAGTAGCCGAAGAGGCGTTTGAAGTAGAACTTGAATCGGAGTTGATCCCAGGGGCCGGCGGTGTAGTTGGCCGTCGTCTTCTCGTTGGTGAGGAGGAAGAAGAGGAAGTCAATAACTTCGTCCCCTCGCCCAAAAGACCAACCTGAAGGAGGTAGTAGCCGAAGAGGCGTTTGAAGTAGAACTTGACTCGGAGTTGATCCCAGGGGCCGGCGGTGTAGTTGGCCGTCGTCTTCTCGTTGGTGAGGAGGAAGAAGAGGAAGTCAATAACTTCGTCCCCTCGCCCAAAAGACCAACCTGAAGGAGGTAGTAGCCGAAGAGGCGTTTGAAGTAGAACTTGACTCGGAGTTGATCCCAGGGGCCGGCGGTGTAGTTGGCCGTCGTCTTCTCGTTGGTGAGGAGGAAGAAGAGGAAGTCGGGCAGGTTGATCTCACTCAGATCCTCCTTCGCCACCGTTACTGGCCTGGCTGCAAGAACTCTTTTATTACCAAAAGCCCCACTTTACTCATTTTGTGTTAGGAATAAGAAGATTGTACAAATATTTATGTACACATTCGCCATAGATGGTGGGTTAAAAATGTTCTGGAATCAAATAGCAAATACAGGAAAGATTGGCAGCGCTTTGTTAAATAAATGTGGGGTTGTTAAAATTGGCTGAACTTTGGAATACGAGCACAAAAGCCAAAGCGTGAATTCAGGAATAGGCTGGAGCATAGGGAAAAGAAATTACATCCGCAACATAATAGTAGATAAGCTGAAGCATAGGCAATGGCAGTTGGAATGAAAGGGCGAAGAATAGGGGGCGCGGGAACTTACGCTGCAGTTTGGAGGCTGAAAAGAGCAAGGCTTCTCCTCTAGCACTTTCAACTTCGCCTTTTAGGCAACCCAATTTTTCATCTCCAATGAGTTTTAGAAAGGAAAAGGTGGCAGGAAGTAGTGGTTGCGAGGTGAGGCAAATGAAATGGTAGAAAGATAACAGGGTATCCAGTTGAGCTCCACCTCCACGTTGGAGTAAGGATAGGACTCCAGCACCAGCTCGCAGCTCTGAATGTCCATCGGAAAGTTTCTGCAATTGTTTTTCTCCGACTCTAAGATGTCCTGGAAGATAGTAAAATGTCCTTGCCGGAAGTCCATGAGACAGGGAACCTCCACTTGAAGCCTATAGTTCAGCCACACCGTCCCGTTGCGAAACAGCACCTCAATACGGCCCATTTCTTCCCCAAATTTAAGTTGGTAACATCGTGCAAAAAGTATCCAAGTGATAGCGCTTCCACAAATCATAAGACCTACTAGGTGGGCAATAAAAGGGGCAGTAAAATTAGAAAAAGAAACCAAAAGAATGTTCTCCAGGGGACTGGAATGTAGGGCGACAGATTTGGAGTTGGAGAGGCAGACGTTGGGAGTCCAGAGCTTGGGCACCACCGTGTGGTCCAGCGACAAATGCTGCACGCATGTCGTCTGGTTCTCGAAGTTCAGCCTACCGTCCGGCCATATCGACGAATACCTCAACTCACTCTTCCCTCCCACCGGCCATCTACCAACCACAGGAGAGCTGGTGATTAGCAGACCATAGGTCTATGATGACGGAGGAGGAGATTTCTGAGATCTTGTTCACATCCTGAATCGTCAGCTCCACCAGCGTAGGCACGGTGTTGGAGCCGGGACGAGCATTCCGGTCGTAGTTCTCCAGCATCCCTTCAACCACCTCCCCCTCCCCTCCCATCCTTTGCCTCCTTCTCCTCCGCCTTACTGCCGAGGATGTGTTGGGGCTGCTGAGCTCCAGCGCAGGCGGGGGCTGCCAGAGTGGAGGGTAACAAGGAGGGCGGAGGGGTCCCTCCTGGCCCCAGCATGCCTCAAAAAGAAGCCCTTCTTCTTCTTTTTTCTCCCTTTCCGGGCTAATTAGCCGGTTTGCGGGAAGAATGTTGCTGTGAAACCTGAGCTGATAGCCTTGCTTTCTGTGCCGGAGTCCTCACCTAGGTTGACGTTGGCCATGGACATGCTGAGGTTGAGTAGAAGGGTGGCCATGTTTTGGAAGTTCAACTGCAACAGGCTTCAATCTGTCCAGGGCAGAAAGTTGAGAGGAACAATGAAATGGGTACTCAGGTCGTTCTCAGACCAATTGCATAGAAAAGGTGAAGCTGGTGGAAGTGAAGGAAGGCACTCACTCGGAACCAGAGCAATTTGTCGTAGGCGACGGCCTCCATTCTCCTGCCCTCCCTCCTGCCCTCCCTCCTCCTCCCCCCTCACCTCCCTCCCCTACTTCAGCAGCAATAGCGGCCCATGCAGGAGTCATAAAGTGGCGGCCCCATGATGCAGCAGCGGCTAGCAAGCCCCCCGCCCTCTCCTCCCCCAGCCACCGGCAGCCCTCCTCTTGTCGGAATTTGGCCGCAATTTCATTTGCGTCCCTCTCCTCCCGCCCAGCCTCCCTTCCCACTCTCAGTCCCCTTCAAGCCCCCTGTCCGCCCATCTCAATAGCGCCTGTCACTCATGCCCTCCCCCCCTTCTGGGCGCCCCCCTCCTGAGCAGCGCTTACGTCTTCTTTCGGGCGAGGCTCCATGGGCGGGAGGTGGAGGAGGATCTCCCGCAGCGCCTCCTTCAGCGTCCCCACCTCCTCCATCCCCCTCTCTGCCTCTGACACCGCCTCCCTCCTCCAGCCAAACCTTCGCACAGCGCTGCAACTGTCGGCCCGCCCCCCTCCCAACCCTCTTCCCTCCTTCCTTCCCCCTCTCTTTCCCCGCTCCCTTTCTCTCTCTCTTCCACCCGAGGGGGGAGAGACGTCTTCCTTTTCTCGCTAAGCTTTCTGGGCGGCCAGCGAGACTCACACACACACATGGATTAGCCGCCTGCTATCCACACCAGACAAACCGCACTAGATGCTGGATGGGAGCTGCCAATACGCCGCCACTCTCAAACCTCCCTCCACCCACCCATTAGCGCCCTTTCCTCCCACTACATACACCCATCACTAACTTCACCATTCATTTGGCATAGAACCATTCATTCATTCGATAATTGGATTTAGAACAACACTGAAAGCATTAGCAAGCTAGCCATGAGCAGCAAGCAAGTACAATGCTGCGCAAATGTAGCGGAAGAAAATGAGAAGAGGAAAGGAAGAAGAAGACCTGAAAATCAGAGCCATGGCTGGTATTCATGAGCATGAAGTTGCGAGGCTAGGAGAAGGAGCAGGAAGATGGGCTGGGAGGAACAGAGAGGAGAGAAAAGGCCGCCAGCTAGCCAGAAGCGGGCTGCGAATTGGGGGTTGCTTTGGCAGGCTACCTAGGGGAGCGGCAGCCCCCCGTCCTTGCAGGGACAATAGGCCGATATAGGCTGGAGCTGGAAGGAGTCTGACATTTTCGCCGCCCCTACCTTCCTTTTCGCCTCTCCCTCCCCTTCCTCCTCCCCTTCCTCCTTCCCCTTCCTCCTCCCCCCTCCCCCCCGCTCCTACCAGCCCTCCCCTCCAGCCTCCCCTACACGGCTAGCGGGAAAAATGCTGCCGCCTCCACTCAGCGTCACAGCCTGCAGGCAGCCTGGGGCTCAAGCGCGCCTGCATTCAGGCCCAGGCATCCTTCCTGGCAGCAGCTCATGCGGAAGAAGCGTAAGAAAGAGTGACTCTGCCGATGGGCCAGGCGAGGCGAGGTTGGCGGAGCAGACGCATGGGACGATGAGAGGCGGAAGAAGGACGGGAGAAGGACAGCGTGGAAGCGGATTTGTTGCAGCTTTAGCGGGCGGGGCGGGGCTGGGGGGAGGGAAAACAGTTGGGAGGAGGGAGGCGTCTGAAGGCAGAGGACACCAGCAGCAGCCCCTCGTCAATGGATTCCGCCGCCGCACCCCAGCCCCCTCCCGCCCCGCATTTCTGAAGGAGAGGCGCCGCATTCGCCGGCCCTTCCTCTCAATAGACGGCTGGACACCGCACCACTCATTTTTGCTTCCTACCTCCTTCCCCTACCCTCCACCGACGCTCAGCTGACAGCTAGAAGGAAGCTTACCAACTCCCCCTGCTCACCGTTATGCCCATGCCTTATGCTGCTTCCATTATGCCCTCATCCCCCATGCCTAATGTCAGCCTTCTTAAAAGCTAAATCTCAAAAGTCCCCAATTTTTCTTCACATAGTATTATGCGACTATTCTTGGAAACTCGGGGGAAAAATTATCGTCAAAAACACAAAATACAATACTATATGAAAGTAGTGAAATTTCCACTTTACCAATTTTCTCAATAGTACCTAGATTTGCAATTCTTGGAAATTGCGAAACCCCACTTTTAACAAGGTGTTCTCGGCTGTTGCCAAGATGCGCGGCCTCACCTCAAGACACCACCTAGATAAAAATTCATGGCAAAATTCAACCGATCTCAATGAAAAACCATGAATTATACATGTTCAAATTTTTGAAACATCAAGATTTTTGGTTTTTGACCATAAATAGAGCAATACTAAAAATTTCAAATATTTCTCTCACCAGCTTCAAGACATTACTATTTCGGACGTACATTCCACAAATCAGCTAATTTCATTGAAAAACCATAGACTTATGCATGTTCAAATTTTCGAAACATCAAGATTTTGGGTTTTGACAATAAATCGATAAATAACAAATATTTCAAAAATTCCTTTTGCCAGCTTCAAGATATTACTTTGCCGGAGGTACCTGCAAAAATTCAGCAAATTTCATTGAAAAACCAGTGATTTATGATTTTTCGTATTTTGAAACATCAAAAAATTGAGTTTTGGGCGAAATTCAAAAAATTACGCCAAGCGCCAAAAATTGTCCCGAGGCACCGCCTAGACGGACCTTCATGCAAAAAATCAGCCAATTTCGTTGAAAAACCGAGGAGTACGGGCCTCGGACACACATATATATATATATGCGGAAAGACGGACGCAAAAATGAGGTAACTGGTTAAGCTGGCCTTGGCCGCCCGCCGCTTCGGGCAGGGCGCCAGAGCTCCTCCGGCCTCCGGGCACGGGTGCTACGGCCCCTACGTTTCGCCTAGCATGCTTCGCATGCTAGGCTACGCTCCGGGGCCTCCGCACCCATGCCCTCCGGCCTACGGAGCTCTGACTGCCCTGCCCTCCGCGGCAGGCGGCCTTCGGCCACGCAAAAATATTTTGAATTGGACATGAAAATGAAATTGCCTGAAAATGTGAGGCTCAATGTTATATGTTCAAACTGTACAGTTGTAATAAAATATAAAAAATGATACAAAAATAATCAGTCAAATTGGTCAAATTTAAGTCAATGGTCACCTTTATCAGCATAAATCAACTGTTTTTCGCGGCTGACGGTTCATGTGATTTCAAAGCCCGTACTGATCGCTTTTTCAACGAAACTGGTCAAAATATTGCATAAAAAAGTCCCTCTGGGTAGGAGATGGGATAGGCGCAATTTTGATTTTTATTCGATTAATCGTCAATCTTTTAATAAATCAGCTGGCTGAAAATCATGAAAAAATTGTAACTTTTTTTTGGCTTTCCAACAAAATTGGCTGAAATTTTCTGTGATGGCCTCTCTGAGTGGTGGCTTCGGATAAATATGTGCGGTATACATAATTATAGAGAAAATTAAAATTACGGTTAAACGTTAAAAATTAACTGTTCAAAAAATTCTTTGGACTCAAAATAGCTAAAGTATGATTAATTTTAAATATTTAAATAAAAATGGTATTTTGCTTAATACAT
Organism: Ptycholaimellus sp. GST1_10; assembly: GCA_030248095.1. Taxonomy (NCBI): domain Eukaryota; kingdom Metazoa; phylum Nematoda; class Chromadorea; order Chromadorida; family Chromadoridae; genus Ptycholaimellus; species Ptycholaimellus sp. GST1_10. Next base: position 61,470 of record JASANA010001050.1, read on the forward strand.
TTTCAATCTTTTTTAAAAGCTCAAATTTTCAAGATTATATTAGCACATGGTGCTGATATTCGCGAGGTCTTTAGAAAAATAATAAACTGCAGACACATGATAAACTAGTTCATATGAATGAGTAAGTTTAGTAAATTCCCAAGGTACCGGAAGCACCACTGTTTCCATAGGATTCCCGCCCGAAATGGGTATAGGTTCAAAAATACATAAAACAAGCGGTACAATTTAAAAAAAACTTCCATTCGTAGAATTTGCTGCCCTACCAAAAATTGAGTTAAATATTATAACCTGATTTAGGTACTACCTACCACGCAATGTGGGAAGAAACTTGAGAAAATATTAGCCTCTATAAAGCAGCACGACCATTCAATGCACTAAAATGCCCCAGATTTGATTGCAAATTTTGAAGGAGGAAGGCGTTAAGAATGTGAGTGGCCAGGAGAAGTGACCGGAAGAGGGGGCGGCGTGGTGCTGGTGACTGGATGGCGGTGCTGGTGGTCAGGCACAGGCCGCTGAGCTTCCATCCCAGCCACCCTCTCACACTCCTTCTATCTATCTCTCTACCCTCTCAGGGCCCCTCCGCATATGCGGCCAAGGGAGGCAAACCTGCGCCCAGCTTTCGGCCTAGGTTGGGGCAGAAAATGGGCCCCCCTGCCCAGCTGCTGAGATTCCATTATCGTGATTAACGCCGCAACTTTCGCCCCTTCACCTCCCTCCACCCTGCCCCATCCACCCTTTTCACCCTCCACCAACTGCTTGGCAGCCACAAAGCAGCCTCTCCAGCTGACCAAAGCTTACCATTGAGGGACGAAAGGATGGAAAGCAGGAGCTAGGCAGGGTTGTTGGTGAAGCAGGTTGTTTGCGAAGTGAATTGGCTATGAGGCTGGAGGCGGGATGGGCAGCCACTTGGCGTGCTCAGCTAAAAGCCTCTTCTGTGCGATCGGCTCTTAGCGTCCACATCTGGTGCTGCAGTCAGAGAGCCCGCCATCTCTCTTTTGTCTTCCACCTGCCCTAAAGGCTTCCCTGCCCCCATTCCCTCCCCCTGCCCAACGAGCCTAGGCCACCAGGCCAGGCGAAAGTATAGGCTGGAACCGCCTGGCTGAGCCCCATGGCGTCGGGAGGTGCAGAGGGGAACAGGCACGCGTCGTAGAAGGGGACGAGCGGACACAAATTGCCAGCACCGCCTCCTTCTTTCTGGCTCAGGGAGCTCCCAGCTGCTCAGGCTCCTGGAGCAAGCAAAGTGAGAGACAGGTGATAGAGAGAAGGAAGTGACACAGGCTGACAGAGGAAGCGCCCCCAACTGAACCTGCTCCACACTGAGGCTGGTGTGAGGGCGACTGTGCATGGTGGGGCCCTGCGCTGCACTCCATCAAGCCATTGAGGCCTATTTGCCTCTTGGCCCCTTCAATTGGCGCCCCAGGAGTGGAGGAGGAAGCTTTTACGCGCCCTTAAGCACTCCGCCCATATCCCTCCACCCACCCACGCACCTCTCTTGGCACACTCAAATGTCATCTCCTACCATTCGATCATTTGCTCCATTTGTCCGCATCAGGTCTCAGTTCAGAATTAGGCCTCTAATTGTTGATTGCTACTTCAAGCTGTCCTGCAAAAACCTTTCATGCTCGAAATAGACAACATGCAGCCCAAGAAACTATGCAAACGAAAATATTGTCCCCGAAACTATGCCACTTTAGAGCATCGATCTCTGCCTCATTTGTCGTTAGCTTGCGCATATAGTAAATGAGCGTTAGAAGTGTCATAAAAGCAGTTTTGAATGAACAATTACACTCGAAAAAGAAACATTGCACAAGTTCTCTTGCAACAAAAATAAGCATGAAGTGAAGCTGGAGGTAGCAGGGTGAGCGGATAATTAGCTTGAGTCCTGGAGGACTTGGAGCGTAAGTTGGCCAATCCAAGCCAGCCCCAAATAAAGCTTCACGCACACTTTACCCACTCCTCCTCTCTCCTCCTCCTCCTCATTCCATCTCTCCTCCTCATTCCAGCTCTCCCCGCCTCCACTATCCGCCCATCCCATCATCCAGGCCAGATGCGGCCACTTTGCACTCTGCGTCTCTGGCTTTCAGAGAATGATGAAAAAGCGGGAGTGGAACCTGGCCAGCAGCAGTTCGGCGCCGCATTTCCTGCAGCACTCGGTGCTCCGGCGGCCTCCTGTAAGGCTCATCCTCATCCAGGGCTTCCTCACTTCTCGCATCCTCTTCTCCGCCGCTCCCAAGTCCCCACTCCTTCCTACTCAGCCCCACCCGCGCTCATAACGAGCCTAGGCCCTGATCCACACGCACACACGCCCCTGAACCCGCCCCCTCCCTCATATCACCACGCCCCCCTCTGCTCTGCTCCTTCTTGCTTCTCCTCCAACCCTCTCCCTCACTCCTTCTCCACTTCTCCTCCCCTCTCCACTTCTCCACTTCTCCAGGCCCGCGAAAAAGGAGAACCGCATCAGAGCAAAAAACAGCCCAAATTGTCTAAACACATTCTGCTGAGACTAAGACAACGCTCTGCTAAGTTGCAGTTGGGGTCTGGGCTGGGAGCGGGAGAGGAAATGGGAAAGTCCGACCAGCTCTCCTCAGACAGGGCAGAGAGAGAGGGAGAGGGAGAAAGAGGGAGAGAGAAGCAGAGGGGAGGAGAGGAGAGGAGAGCCCAGGGGCACCTGCCAGCCCAGCCCCACCCGCCTCGTTCCCACGCCTGCACTTCCCCGCCTCCCCTGCCCCTGCAAACACGCCGCGCCGCGCATGACGCCACTCCACCTTCTCTTTTGACAGCCTTGTCTAATCGCATCCCACACAATACCTCTTAGCTTCCTACTTTGCTCCTCTCCTCCAGCGCTGGGACATGTTGCAGCGCAGGCTGAGGAGGACGTGCGCCCGCATTAGCTATGCCTTGGGCGGAACAAAAGCTCAGGCCTCAAAACACTGGCCTTAAGCCTTCCATTTCCCATACTCCACCACTCCCCCCCCCCCTTCCCCCCTTTTCTCTTTCTCGTAGCAAAGACAAGGGGGAAGGAGGTCGGAGCGTGGACGAGGTTGGAAGGCTGGCTTGGAATACCTATGGAGGGGAGGCGCTGGCAAAGTGGGGGCTCAGGGTGGAGGGAGGTGAGGTGAAAGGAGTGGAGAAGGGGAGGTGGTTGGGTGGGGATGGGGTGGGTGGAAGGAAGGAGCAGAGGGGGGTAGGTGGGAGATCTTTGATCCCTTTGAGCCAGCGTTGGGCAGAGGAAAAGGAGAATTCGCGTCGTTCATCATGCTGGCCCAGCCATGGGCAGTTCTAGCTCCCTCCCCCTCAGGCTCAGGAGCACAAATCTGTAGCAGCAAATGATTTCCGGCTTCCGCCTCTTCGCTGCCTACGCCGCCTCTCCTCCCTCCTTCTCCAATCCTCCTCCTCCTATAGCCCCCCCTACACACACCTACACTCCTCCAGACAATCCAGAGCAGGGCGCCAAAACTCAGCAATCGCCCCTGCCTGATGAATGGGCCTGAGCCAGCAGGCATGGAGGGCGGAGAAAGCTTGAGGCAGGCCTGAGGGATGTCTGGTATCTGACCCGAAGGCCCCCACCCGTGCCCTACTCTTACGCCTGGCCCACATTCATCACATCCACCACTCCTCCTCACACCCTCACTGCCCGCTGCATAAACGCCCACTTACTCCCCCCCCCGTCCGCGCTCAGGAGCTAGAGAGACCTTGTTGATGGAGCGGTAGTGGGAGAGCAGGGCAAGTATGGGCTCCAGGTTCGGTGACTCGGTGCTGGTTGTGGCGTCCAGGAGATGGCTCATGGCGGGGAAGATGAGGCTGTCCAGCTGCAGTGCCATGGTGCTGGTCTATGACAGTTAAGGATGAGTAGTGTTGGTGGGCGGGTGAGTGGGTTTTGGATTGGAATGGAGGAGAGGGCCTCGGGAGCTTGAAAAAGCCTGGAGTGGAGCTTAGCCCTCCCGCGACCCTCCCCAACCCTTTCTCATATTGATCAAAGCTCTCGCTGTCTATGCTTTCACCTTTCCATTTTGGCTCTTATTTGCGGACGCATCAATTTTTGCAGGCAAGATATGCTTGGCGGCAGCAAAAACAAGATGTCCACTTTTCCCAGCTTTCGCATGGTGGAAGAGAGGCTTCTAATAAGTTGCACTGGAAAAGCCTGGGGGCGGAGTGGGAAAAGGTGAATGCAAAGTGACATGCATTTTCCATGAAGGAAAGGCTCTGCGGCATTCTACGCTTTCTCCTTAAAAGACGCATGATTTGCAGGCTGGACGGGGAAAGCCCGACCGGCCCTTATCAATCGGCGCACACAAATTTTATGCATACTTTTCAAGCCACCCATCAACTCCTGCCTTCCTGCCCCTCAGCACCTCAATTCTTTCCACCACTCCACCTTCTCTACCTTTACTCTTATAACATCCTCTCCCGCATACCTACTGATAAAGACAGCACCCCAACAACAAACAAACAATTACCATTCCCAAAAAGACTCCCAGCGGTCCATGGACTCCATACTGCACTTGCAAATGGGAGGTTGGACAGACCTTTCTCAAAGCCATTCCAGCAGTAGTTGTCCAGCTCAATTAGGCCCTAATGCTTACTCCAAAGCCTCCCCCAGCTGATCGAGTCTACGCCCAAACGTAGGCGGCCAATCGCCACCACCTAATCTAACCACTGACGCAGGCATGGGCAATAAATGCCGGCTATTATTGACAGGGACGATGGACAAGCGCTATCCGCGCAGCAGGAACGGCTGGGCCTTTGAGATCGGGGAGGCTGCCGTGCCAGGCATCCTGGCCAGGGCCAGGGCTGGCAGCATTCGCAGTCTCTCGGTGGCCCAATTGGACTCCCAGGAGCTGGGAGCGGAGGACAGGTTGGCTGGGGTGGAATGGGCTGGGTAGAAGGGGTGGAATGGGAGGCGCCCAATATAGGCCGGCCAGAGAGCTCCTGCTGTGCCCTTTGACGCAGGGCAGAGGCCTGATGAGCGGGCTGTCCTGCAAAGCTCTTTCATCCAGCCTGTCCCTTGCAGACAGCGACTGCTAGCGGCTGTTCAATCGGCGCCGGAGCAGCGCATCCTCGTCACCCACGGCACCGATTCTATCATAGAGACTGCTCGCTTTCTGCACCAGCACCTCCCAAGCCACAATAAGATTACCGTTATTACAGGTATTCTTTTCGATCTTTGCGCTCCTTGGGAGAGCTTGTGGGAGAAGGTCAGAAGTCCTCGAAATAGTTGTAGCGACAAATTTTACCAGATTTTTTGTATTTTTAAGCTGGACATGATAAAACATAAACAATTTTTTTTATTTTGATTTTAATGGAGTCTGAGAGATTAAAACTCGAATTCGATTTTTGGCTACTTTTCGATAATTTGAAAGTTTCTTGTTTCAATTGTTCATAATTCTTTATCAATTGCTAAAAAACCATCTCATAAATACTGTTTTAAAAACGGTCGTCATTTTCAAATTTAGAGACAAACTTTATGGCCAGCGCTAAAAGGAATATTTGACAGGATCTTTTCTGCCAGAGGCCATGAAAGAAAGCGACGCGGACTTCAATGTTGGCATGGCTTTGGGCGTTTTGGCGTCAACGAATGCCCCATCTGTCCTCATCGTCATCAACGGAGCCATACTCAGCCCTTTGGCTGTACAAAGAGACCTTGTCTCCAATCTTTTCATTCCCAGCTACAATGATTGAAATTGTTTCCATTTTATCGCTTTAAATTGGTTTACGAAAAGATGTTGGCTCAGAAAGGTAGACAACAAAGTTGACAAAGTAGAGTGCTAAAAAGGAGATAAGACCAGCACCTGTGAAAAGAAGTCTGACGAAGTTTAGAAAAGCCAGCCTTGTGCAAGCTTATCAGCAAACACAACAGTGTCACCTCTTAAATTACGCATTTCCAGCTCCGTCTCTTCTGGCATCATCTTGGATAGTTGAAGAATGGGTAGGAGAGAAGGGAAGGAAACGTTGCTGGATGATGTGCTGGGATTCGGCTGGTACCAGCTTCTTCACGTCATCACCCTCAAACTTCAGGACCTCCCGGAGATCACCAACATGTCCTTCATGATTTTTGCCGGCGCATTTCCACTACAGTCCTGTCTTCAGCCAATCGGTTTTCATTTTACCCTTGACTTTAGGGCGAGGGACTAGTATTTTACTGTCCTTTTGGATAAAAAGCATTGCTATTTGTTCAGCAATCTGCTGTAGTTGGGGAAAACCTGAATCAGAAAGGCCTACAGCGTCAAGGGTCAAACGCTCAAACCTACTTGAAGGCAGATAAGACGAAGATTGTCCTAAGCTTCAAAGCAAATGGGGCCATGGCTTTGGGCAGGTGAAAGCAAGCAACAAACTGACTCAGTCAGGCTCCACTCACGGCAAGTTGTGCTGTCTACTGGCCTGGCCTGGCTATGGGCAAGAAGTGTGTGGAAGGAAGCCTGGATGAGTTGTTGGGCTTCGGACGCTACCAGCTCTTCCACCTGCTTGTCGCTAAGCTTGAGGATTTTGTCATCATCATTGACATGGCCTTCATGATATTCGTCGGAAGCTTTCCCCAGATCACCTGTCTTTCTAGCCAGGGTAAAATGAACTAAGGGAGAATGAGAGGGTAAGTGTGAGCTTGCCATCGATGTTTGGTGCAGGGAACGGGGAGTGGCGGGAGGTTGTGGAGCGGGAAGAGGTCTGTGCGTTGCTGCAAAACGCCTCCTGCGCCAACTACACCATCACATCTCACTTTCGCGGCATCGCTGAAGAGGTTTTACAATTCTCTTCATGATTGCTGATCAGTGGTTGATGAAGAAGATGTTTCAGTGGGACCTGGCGTGCGAAGGGCGTGGATTGGTCTACCTGTCCATGTCGGTGCAGATGGTGGGCGTCTTGATTGGTGCGCCGACCTTCGGCCAACTCTCAGATACCATCGGCCGCAAGAAAGTTTCTTCATCTCCAATCTTTTTTCTTATGATTAGCTTGCGTTCTGTGCAGAGTGTGATCGGCTGTCTGTCTACGCTAATCCTTCTGGGCCTTGCCTCTGCCCTGAGCCCCAACTGGCGCGTATTCATTGCCTTTCGGTATTCCTGTCTTCTTTCCCTTACTGTCTTTAGGTTGTCCTTTTTAGCTTCTTCATCGGCGTCATAGTGGGGGGCAGCATAACGACCGGCTATGTCTACCGAATCGAATTTATCAAGTCCAAGCACCGCGTTTGGGTCGGCGCTCTGGCCTCGCCCATCTCTTACATGTTCCATTTTCTGTCAATGTTTCTACCATGCGGGGGAAGTGGCAGAAGGGGATAGGGGAAGTGACGACTTGTTCATTCACCCAAATAATCCAGTCCCACAACAACCTAAGGGGAACTATTAATGCACTTTGCATTGCATTAATCTACCAAATTAGGTGTTTGGCGGAGGGGGGCAGTGTTGCCGTTTTTTTCAAAAATTATACATACATTCACATTACAATACAGGGGTCCCGAAAAATATACATACATTCACATTAGAATATGGTATAAGTCCCGTTATACATACAATATTATGGGTTATACAATATGGGATATTGTATTATTGTCAATTATACATTGAGAATAACCATTTTTTTTACACTAAACGGCGAACAGCACAGAGAAGCTGGAGCCTTTGCTGCACCTTTGCAATCTATGCATTGGTTGCATGGCGAACAGCACAGAGAAGCTGGAGCCTTTGCTGCACCTCTGCAATCTATGCATTGGTTGCATGGCGAACAGCACAGAGTAAGCTGGAGCCTTTGCTGCACCTCTGCAATCTATGCATTGGTTGCATGGCGAACAGCACAGAGTAAGCTGGAGCCTTTGCTGCACCTCTGCAATCTATGCATTGGTTGCATGGCGAACAGCACAGAGTAAGCTGGAGCCTTTGCTGCACCTCTGCAATCTATGCATTGGTTGCATGGCGAACAGCACAGAGTAAGCTGGAGCCTTTGCTGCACCTCTGCAATCTATGCATTGGTTGCATGGCGAACAGCACAGAGTAAGCTGGAGCCTTTGCTGCACCTCTGCAATCTATGCATTGGTTGCATGGCGAACAGCACAGAGTAAGCTGGAACCTTTGCTGCACCTCTGCAATCTATGCATTGGTTGCATGGCGAACAGCACAGAGTAAGCTGGAGCCTTTGCTGCACCTCTGCAATCTATGCATTGGTTGCATGGCGAACAGCACAGAGTAAGCTGGAGCCTTTGCTGCACCTCTGCAATCTATGCATTGGTTGCATGGCAAACAGCACAGAGAAGCTGAAGCCTTTGCTGCACTTCTGCAATCTATGTGTTCGTTCCGCCGAAATGGCGTAACGCCGAAATGGCGTCACGCCAAATCGGCGTAACTTTCATGCCAAAAATCAGCCAATTTCGTTGAAAAACCAGTGATTTATGAATTTTCGTACATTGAAACATCAAAAAATTGAGTTTTGGGCAAAAATCGAAAAATTACGTCAAGCCCAAATAATGGCGTGGAGATACCACCCAGGCGGACTTTCATGCCAAAAATCAGCCAATTTCGTTGAAAAACCAGTGATTTATGAATTTTCGTACATTGAAACATCAAAAAATTGAGTTTTGGGCAAAAATCGAAAAATTACGTCAAGCCCAAATAATGGCATGGAGATACCACCCAGGCGGACTTTCATGCCAAAAATCAGCCAATTTCGTTGAAAAACCAGTGATTTATGAATTTTCGTACTTTGAAACATCAAAAAATTGAGTTTTGGGCAAAAATCGAAAAATTACGTCAAGCCCAAATAATGGCGTGGAGATACCACCCAGGCGGACTTTCAAGCAAAAAATCAGCCAATTTCGTTGAAAAACCAGTGATTTATGAATTTTCGTGCTTTGAAACATCAAAAAATTGAGTTTTGGGTGAAATTCAAAAAATTACGCCAAGCACCAAAAATGGTCCCGAGGCACCGCCTAGGCGGACCTTCATGCAAAAAATCAGCCAATTTCGTTGAAAAACCGCGGAGTACAGGCATGGCACACACATATATATATATATATAACTGGTACCATCGGCAAGCCAAATGTGGTCTCTTTTCTCCAAATTTTGTAATTGCCTCGAGCAAAAAGTCAAGGAAATACATCTACTACTAGTGGAATCTGCTGCTTGGACAGTTGCATTTTGTTTTTGGCGCGCAGTTCAGTGTCTCTTTCCATGCGCGCCAAAAACAAAATGCAGATGACGCAGCAGATTCCACTAGTAGTAGATGTATTTCCTTGACTTTTTGCTCGAGGCAATTACAAAATTTGGAGAAAAGAGACCACATTTGGCTTGCCGATGGTACCAGTTATTTCTTCCACTTTTAATATAGTATAAAATGTATAAATACAATTTTAAATTATTCGACAATTTTTGAAAAATAAAAAAATAAAAAATAAACTTATTAAAAAACTATAACAAAAAGAAAAGAATGGAAAATTAAAAATACCATGCAATTTATTGGCTAACTAACATAACATTTTTTGTGAAATTTTCATGACTTTTACTTTTACTTTATAGGAGAAAAGAGATTCACATTTGGCCTGCCGATGGTACCAGAAATTTATTTCACTATAGTATAAAATGTATAAATGAAAATTTTTTTATTGTTGGTTATGTATTATTTTATATTAAGATATTATTGGATAAAAAAAATAAATAAAAAATAAACCTTTTTAAAAAAATATAACAAAAAGAAAATATCGATTTAAAAATCAAGAAATACAATGCATATTTATTGGCAAAATAACATATTTTTGTGAAATTTTCATGATTTATACTTAGGGCAATCGATTTTGGGGAGAAATCTTAATGTCATAAAAGAGCTTTAATTTTGGCCTGCCGATGGTACCAGTTGTTTTCTCAACATAAAATTTCCAAAAAAAACTGATTGTCTGAGAAGGTTCCGAACCTCCCAGTTTTACCCAACTGTCCAATCGCTTAGACCACTACACCACTGGTGCATATGCCTGTTTGATCAACTGAAGACTTATGAATAAATAAATACATGAGTCCCAGGGACCCGGGAAGGGGGGAAAGGGGGAAGAAATGAATACCTACTATCGTTCATTGAATAGATGCGGAGCAGAAGGAGAAGAAGGAGAAGGAGAAGGAGAAGGAGAAGGAGAAGGAGAAGGAGGAGAAGGAGGAGTTCGGACAAATGGTTTTTTGCAATTTTCATTGTAAAAACATTTGTTTTTTGCAAAAGTCAAAAAAGAAACTATAGTCAATTCGATGTTGCTCATTCCAATGGAAAAAGAATTAGAACGATTGGAGCATTCTGTGACGAGCAGCAGCCTTATCAAAATTAAGATCTAGCAATAACCCCGAAAACGTACACCTGGGTCGAAAAGAGGGGCTGGGCGCTGACACTCCGCTAACGCTCCGTTCGCGCCAGCCCAATATATGCGGACAGACGGACGCAAAAATGGGGTAACTGCTTAAGCTGGCCTTGGCCGCCCGCCGCTTCGGGCAGGGCGCCAGAGCTCCTCCGGCCTCCGGGCACGGATGCTACGGCCCCTACGCTTCGCCTAGCATGCTTCGCATGCTAGGCTACGCTCCGGGGCCTCCGCACCCATGCCCTCCGGCCTCCGGAGCTCTGACTGCCCTGCCCTCCGCGGCAGGCGGCCTTCGGCCGCGCAAAAATTGAAATTGACTATAAGCGAAATTGAAGTTTTATACCAAAACTACCGTAAATTTCCTTAAAACGACCGAAACGTTTTATTTTCGTAAAACGTACCCAATTCAGCATTCATATTTCAATTGTCTCCGCTTCCTCGTAAGGGTGATGGGTTGAGGTACTTCTCACTGCTGGCCTACCTAACAGGAGAGTGGCGGCAAATGGCCGTCTGGGGCAATGTTATCGGCTTCATTCCTCTCCTGCTCATCATCTTGTTCCATCCCTTTTGCCCACTAGCTTTCGGTGAGGTAAATGAAAAGAAAAGTTGACACTGTCAGCGTGTGCAAGGAGAGTCCGCGATGGGAGATTCAACAGGGCCGTTTCGAGGCGGCCAAGGCTAACCTCCGCTCCATCGCTGCCTGGAACCGCGACGACATCGACGAAGGCTCCTTCTTCAATCTCTTCTCTCTTCAATTCCACCACCCTTCCTGCTTGCAGGAGAAATCGAGCTGGCCATTCAGCAGGAGGTGAATCGTTATCGCAAGCGCAACCGACCCTACTCCTTCTGGCACCTCTTCTACTCCTGGACACTGGCCAAATACTCCATCATCCTGCCCTTCGCCTGGCCCGCCCCTTTTTGCCCTTATAGGTCAATGAATGAAGAAGGCTTTGGTGTAGGTTCACGGTGTCCTGCATTTCGTACGGGATCATGTTTGGCATCAGCAGTCTCTCCGGCTCGCCCTATCTCAACAGCCTCATTTACGGCGGCCTTCGCTTTATCGTCTCTCTTGTCCTCACTGCTGGCGATCTTTTCATCCCTTGGTTGTATTTCACCACCAGCATCACCAGTCAAATAAGTAGATGTAGTGTCAGACCTATAAATTTGAATCGTACCATGAAAGTCAAAATTTAGGGCAACATTTGTAAAATTTAAATTTGTGCTTATTACTGCTTCGAGGGCGAACTAAGTTCTTGGCGCGTCGTTAAGAGTCTTTCCTCTGCAAAAAAAGTTGTATTTGATTTCAAGTTCAGGATATTTTTTACATTGGTTGTATCAAAAATAAACGGTATCACTAACCTTTGCAACTTTTCCATAATTTGCAGGTGCGGAAGAAAATTTTTTCACGCTTCGGGTTCCCTGGTAATTATTCTTTGCTGCTCCGCTCTATTCACCCTTTTTGCTACTGGTGCCTCCTTACTCTACACAGCACTGGATCCTGATGATCAATAGCATTTGGAGGCTTGAACGAGGAATATACAGCCGTGGTCCGCGTTGGGGCTTTGCTGGCTGCCTGTATGGCTAGTCCTCTCTGGATGACGGCCTACCTGTACTCCGCCGAGCTCTACCCCACTTCTGTCCGCAATCTCGCCAACAGTTTCTGCTCCGTCTGGGCTCGAGTTGGCGGCATCGTGGCTCCTCAGATCCTCCACTTGGTTCCAAACTTGGCACAATGGCTCATTTAGATTTTCGGTATAGTGCAGGCAATAAGGACGCACAATTATTTCGAAATTGTTTTTCAGGTTCTTAAATCAGAAACATATTTGATTGTTCATTTTTTTTTCATTTTTTGAAGGTCAACAAATGCAAATTGGGGAATTTCAATTTTTCCCTTTTTTGTATTTTATATCTAAAATAGACCTAATTTATGGACTCTTGGCAGAGTACTGGCAGTCTAAACTGAACAATTTTGTTTGCAATTTTTTAATTTTTTTAGCTAAATATTTAAATTTTAGTTTATGTGAAATGTTAAAAGTTGAACAGTTTTTGACCGTTGCTTGAAATAACTTATTAATAATTGAATTACTTCTACATGCCTTGAGATTAATTAGCAAAGTTGTGCAGGCAGAAATGTGGTCCCCGGCTGCCTATTTGATATACGGACTGCTGGCAGTTGTGGACGCCATTCTGTTCCAGCTCTTTCTACCGGAGACCAAAGGTTCCAGTCTGCCTGAGCAGATGCCCTCGAAAGACCAGAAGGTAGCTCACAATCCCTGTCAATGGCTGGGAGACAGAAGAGCTATCTGTGAGGCTCGACTGGGAGATCTGTGTGGCCAGCGCCCGGCCAGGCCTCAGCCTTCCGGTGTGGACCTCCTCGATGACGAGAAGCTCTAGCCTTGCTTTTGGGCCTTCTCTTTGCTTCTTATTCTATATTTTACAGATACATATTTTCATCATCTATTTTTCGTCAATTATACCAGTTTATTACTTGAAAACTACAAAAGGTCAAGCACGTAAGAAAAACTGCAGTACAATCCACGAAACAAGTAACCTTTGGAACTCAACTTAACTGGTTTTATCCCAAAATTAGTGAAACTGCTTGTCTATGAGTTGCCTTTTTGAACTCAGTTTCATCTCCAGCTCATTGAGGACGAAAAGCTATAGCCTTGCTTTTTCGCCTTCCCTGTTTGCTTCCTTTACGTATCATTCGGTCCAACGAAACCGACAATTAATTATGTCAAAAGGTCTGCCCCCCAGCAAGCTTCTGTTCTTTGTCAGTGGAAAGAATAGGAAAGCAGGGTAGCTACCGTAGCCGGGGCTAGGGCGTCTTGGCGGGATGCGGGGGGCGGGCAGGGCTGAGCTGCCTATGACAGCGGCTGGGGCTTGATTGTGCGTAGGGGGAGGCAGGGCGTGCATAGTTTCGTGCGCGCCGTTTGCACTGCGTGGTTTCCCTTGCGCGGTTCGACATGGCCGCCCCCACCCTTCCTCTACCCTCCCCTCTGCTCCTCTCTGCTAGGACACAGGCCGCCCTCCCTCCCTTACTACGCGCGCGCCCCCTTCACCACCTCCTCCCGCTTCCATACCACCACAGCACCTCTTCCACCCTCCCCGCCTCCCAGGCCTATCTCCTCCTCCACCTACTCACCATCATATCTTTTTCTTTCCTTCAAGAATATTTGAACGTTATTGGAACACTTCCGGACATCCATCAGAGCAATTGCGCATATGACCAAGTGTCCTGCAGGAGACTTGCGCAATTGCAAGGGCTCCGCAGCTTGTGCTGGCTTGGGGGAGGTTAAAGGCGGGTGGTTGGGTTGATGGAGTGAGTGAGGAGAGGGTGCGCAATGGGAACTGTGCAGTGTAGGAGGAGGAGGGAGGCTGGTCAGGCCTCTCTCCAGTCCGCGTCAGGCTCTGCACAGCTGTGCTTGCGCACATTTTCCAGCGCAAATACTGGCGGGGATCGCGGACGCAGCTGAGGCCGGCGCGGCGTCGCCCGGCGAGCCCATGGCCGAGGAGATCTCCACCACCCTCCTACAGCCACCACACTCCCCCTCCTCCTATCACACCGCCACCCTCACCAATGCCGCCCCTCCCCCCACCCACGACTATGCTGCTCAGCCACCAAGTCCCTGCTTAGCCCTTCTACTCCCTCCAAGGATGAGGAAGGATGGGACAGGAGGAGGACAGGCGGTGCGAGCAGTGCCGGTGAGCATCGGGCGGAGCGGGGGCGGGGGTCGGGTGGCCTCGGTCAACTCCAGTCTGACGGGCGGCCAGCGAGTGTACCTGGTCCGCGGCCCGCTGCCCCAGGCACTCCAGGTCCAGGTATCCTTGCCTCCTTGCCTCTCTCCGCCAAAGAGTAGGCGGTGAAAGCATTGGCAGGGTCGGACGGTGATGATCAGCAGCAGTGCGGTGGGCGGGGGAGGCGGCGGGGGTGTGGGTGGAGGGGCGCCGGTGGTGAAGACGCTGAGGCTGGAGCCGCCGCCGGCCAAGCTGGAGGGCGCCGCAGCCCAGCGCCAGCACACCATCACCATACAGAACATCGTCCAGCAGAGCCCTGCCGTTCCCTCCCTCTTTCCTGCCCCTTCACTTTCCCCATCTCACTACCTCTGATAGCTGCAGATGAAGAAAGTGGCAGAGCTGTTGGCCTGCAGTGTTTGTAGTCTCTGCTTCTCCAGCGAGGAGGCCCTGGACGAGCATCAGATCAAGGAGCACTCAGAGGTGCCTCATTCTCACTACTCAGCATGCAGTCGGAAGGGAAGAGAGAATGGGAAATGAAGGTGGTGGAGGCGGAGAATGCAGCGGCGGGGCTGGAGTCGGAGCTGAAGGACGAGGAGGACTCTGTGGAGGAGGAGATCGACGTCGTGGAGGGCGCCGCGGACCCGCCGCCGGTGGTGGAGCAGCTGCTGGCCGCCCCCTCCGCCGGCTCCCGCTACAAAGTCGTCGCCATCAAGCGCGGCGGCACCACCATTCAGACCCGCAAACGCGTTCCCCTCCCATCCTCACTCAGCCTCCCCTTACCCTGCCCATCCCTGCAGGCGGCAGCAGCAGCAGCGGCCGCGGAGGGGAAGAAGGTGGACGAATCTGCCCAGGCCGCCGCCGACGTCCTCCTGCAGCTCTCCAAGAGCTCCAACGGCTCCAAGAAACACACCCCCTTCTCACCCCACGGCAAGAACAGCCGCGTCAAGCAGAACATCAGCCTGGACCCTCCTAGGTCTCCTTCTCCCCTTCTCTATGTAAACTCCTCTCCTTCCTAAGAATGCAAGGGTTTGTGAGGTTCGAAAGCATCCGCTCCTGGCTGAAGCGGGACCTGCCGGACCCGACAATGCTGGTGGCGTCCAAGCGGCGAGGGGGAAATGCGGCATCTGTGTCACCGTTGGACAAGCCTACGCCAACTTCTGAGAGCGGACCTGGGATGCCCGTCTTCTGCTGCTCAGCCTGCAAGAGCGGTTGTCGCTCAAAGGTTTTCTCTGCTTCCTCCTCCTCCCTCCATCCATTCCCTATGTTTCAGGGTCAGATCAAGGACACCGGGGGACTGCCCACGGAGGAGTTGCTGGCCTGTGACCCGGAAATTCAGTTGGGCCTCGCACTTCTTCAGATTAGGGATAAGGGGCGTGAAAGGGTGCCGCTGGGTTGCAGAGAGGAGTACAGGTACAAATGCGAGCTGGAGCACAGCCTGGTCTTCAAGCACCTCCTCTCCTGGCGCTCACACATGGTCGAGGAGCATCCCGACATCGTCGACGATGAATGGGCCGACAGAAAGTCTCCTCACTTCTCTTCTTCTATCACTCCCTCACCCGGCACTCCTTGGAGGTGCCCCCTCTGCGAAGAGCTGGAGTACGACGAGAGCATGCTGGAGTGGCACCTGAGCTCCGTCCATCAGATCCAATCCCAAGCCGGCAAAGCCAAGCTGCCCTAGTACCATCCTCTCCTGCTGAGGGGCAGGTTGAGAAGGGTAGAGAGTTTGCAGCGGGGGTCCGGGCGCCACCCGGCGAACTGGGAACGCCCGACGCGGCATCCGCCCGCTGCACCGGAAGAACGCGGCCACCACCAAGCTCCCCGGCTCCGGCTCAGGCATCGAGGCGCCGCCGCTGGAGGAGATGAACCCCAGCTTCCTGGAGCAGATCCAGACCGTGGATCAGCGACGCCACTTTCGACAGGTGCCTACCCCCCAAACCTACTCAGGGAGGATGGATGATGGATGGATGAAGGGGCTGTAGGCGCATGCGGAGCGGCTGATGCAGCAGCTGCTGCAGAACGTGAGCGAGAAGCTGGACGGGCCGAACCCGACGGCGGACGGCTCCGAGATCCTGGTCCTGCTGGAGACCTTCCAGGACTACTGGCGCGTCTTCCACCCCGCCGCCTACGACGAGGTCATGGACAAACTCGCCCGCGTAGAGCTGGACGACTCCGGCATGGAACTCCCGCCCCTCTCCACCCGTATCGCCGACTCCTACACCCGCACTCGCGGCGTCTACGAGACCATCCATGTTCCTCCTTGCACTGCTCTCTTGGGCTCCTACTCAAGCAGAAGACATTGAAGGAAGCAGTTGAACTGGGACAATGGATCCTGGAATCCAAGAAGCGGAAGCCACGCATCAACTTCGCCTGCCGCAAGTTCCCCGGCTCCGACCAGGATGCACCCCCGCTGCACCAGCTATCCTGCCACAACATCTCCAAACTCGGTCCCTTCCTCCCCTACCCCTGCCTCTCTCCACCCCGAGGACTAAAGAGTATTGGGGCAGGCTACGATCAAATCCGACGCTTCCGGCGGGCGCAGAGCGAAGTGTTCCTCTACGAGCTCCTCCGCTTCATCCCAAACCTCACCCAGATGCAGCAGAAGGTTCCCATTCCTGGTGGAGGATGAGGTGGTGATGAGGAGAAGAGGGGATTGTGAGGTGCTGCTGTCGTGTCTGTGGCGCTACTGGTGGGTCTTCTACCCGGACGAGCTGCACCTCAAGGAGGAGGCGGAGGCCGCAGTCATCGCCTCCCAGCAGGCTCAGGCACAGGCTCAGCTGGCCTCTGTAGATGTCGTTGGATGACCCCTCCTTCCTTTCTCACCCTTCTCCTAACCTCAATCCACCTCTAAGTCTAGCATTCTCTCCACCTTCTACTTTTACTATTTTCCAGTCTGAAGCCAGTTTCCTTGTCCATTTTGAGCCATTGTGACGCAAAACCATATTATATAATTTCTCAGACGCTTCGAATTCTGTACAATCTATAGCAAGTGGTCGAGAATGGTTTGCGTTTAGATTGTACTGGCACGCTGATCAGTTAATAGCGAATGTCGGGTTTTCCACAGCAGCAGTTGATGGTCAAAAGTCAGATCAACGTGCCCCATTATAAATTACTGCTATGCCTAGAATCTTGTTTTTGATTTCGAATTGTTTTCTGCTTTTGTCAGTAATTGATGCCCCCCAAAAATTGTTAAAGTTGCCTATAATCTAAATGAAAAACAATTCTTAAGATTAGAATCGAGAGAAATAAAGCCCAAAAGATGGCTGTACACCAAGCCAGTGTCTGCAAATGCAAGAATTCAAAAAACTAAAGAAACGAGTCAATGAAATAAACCTGGCACTCCAGCAGTGTTTGGTAGTGATTGTAAATGTGGCACGATGTCCAGTATTTACAATCTAGCACTGGTATTGAACAACTGAAAAATTGAAATCATGACTGATGACGTGACTAGACATGACCGATGAATGTAAAAAGTGCCAAAAAGTCTTAAATGACGGAGGAATGTAGAAAGAGGCAAAAACTCCAATTGGAGGATTTGATGGCTGCCAGCTTACCTTGCGAAGAGCCTGAAGGAGTGGCACCATTGAGCAATGCCAGCAGATAGCTCAGAAGCCAGGACGATGGCTGCAGCGACCCCAAGCAGGGCGGCCACCAAACAGACCAGCACCAGCTCTCCATTCTTCGACTTGCCCCTACCAGCTCACCCTTTTAGACTCGCCGAGGCATTTGGTGATTGGGAGGAAACCTGGCCAAGAAGTGTTTACGATTGGGAGGCAGAAAGAGGCAGATCCACATCAGGATGAACGCCTCAATGCCTAGACCCACACTCCCGTACTCCGTTCCCAAGCAACCGCGTCCCATTTCTTTCGACCTTACAACATTCCACACCTGTTTATTCATCTCAAATTGGCTAATTTTAAGGCCAACTAAATTTGTCTGGAAGACAAAAAGAGTTTGCAAAAAGAAGTTCGGCAAAAAGACTCGGTCAAACTCCATTTCCAGCGTGCCATTAGCAGCCTCGTCGAGGATCCAAGTGGAATAGAGAATGCAGCTCCCCGGGTCCTCCGCAAAGAGCGTGGACAACTGCTGGCCTTCAACCAACAGCGGTTTTCGATGCTCTTCACATGAGCGGCAGACCAGTGGCCAGGTGGAGGATGGCGAGGACGAGGAGCAGGAGCATTTGCAGACAATGCAGGAGTCTGAGTCGAGCAAAAGCCTGCTGCAGACCACTCTGCTCCCTGTCCAAGTCCTCGTAGCCCTGGCGAGGGCTGAAGCTGAGACGGTTGCCCATCAGGTTGGCCAGATCGGAGCCATGCGCCCGTATGCTCCCGTCCTCACGTTCTTCACAGGGGGTAGGTATCAAAGGCTGCCATTGTTTGCACTATCTTTGCCGCCACTTAGTTCCCCGTCTCCAGTTTGACTCCATTGCAAAAGCTGAAGGCAAAGCAAATTTATAACATTTTAAAAAACAGACATTGCAAATGTTTAGATGCAGTTGGTGTTTTGGCGATTTGCGTAATTTAATAAATTTGCAACTGCACTAACCATGCGAAATTGGCTTGAAAGCCAAGGCTACAAAAATAAGGAAATCCGCCGTCTTTTTGCATGTTTGCCACATGGAAGTATTGTAAAAAGAGGCGATGCGGCTTAAATAAGAAAATAAATAGTACCATTGGCAAGCCAAAAGTAAGCTCTTTTCTCCCAAAAAATCAGTTGTTTCGAGTGTAAAGCCAAGGAAATTTCCCTACTACTAGTGGAATCTGCTTGTGGGGCATTTGCATTTTGTTTTCGCGCGCAGTTCCAAGGCTCTTTTCATGCGCGCGAAAACAAAATGCAAGTGACACAGCAGATTCCACTAGTAGTAGGGAAATTTCCTTGGCTTTACACTCGAAACAACTGATTTTTTGGGAGAAAAGAGCTTACTTTTGGCTTGCCAATGGTACTATTTATTTCCTCAACTTTAAACACGCAAAAAATGAAATGAAAAAATGAATGTCAATTTATAACCATTATCATTTTAATGTTGGTTACATATTTACTTAAAATTGTATTGGATAATTAAATTAAAAATAATGAATAATAAATAAAGAATTTAATTAAAATAAATAAAAAACAAAAATACAAGCAAAATATTTGGCAAACAATTTTTTTTGGAAATTTCCTTGGTTTAGACTCGGCACAATCGATTTTTGGGAGAAAAAAGCTTTACCTTTGGCCTGTCGATAGTACCAGTTAATTCGACTACTTTAAATTTACAAAAATTAAAAGAGAAGGTGAATGAGAAGGAATCGAACCTGCCTTCTTGATCCAGATGACCAACCTCTTACACCACTACACCACTGGTGCATATGGCGCTCTAGTTTAACTGAAGGGTTTTAAATACCTGAAGCACAAGGAGCCGGGGAGGGGGTGGGGGAAGAAATGAATACCTACACCCGTTCATTAGCAGATGCGAAGGAGCAGCAGCAGGAGCAGCAGCAGCAGCAGCAGAAGGAGTTCGTACGGCACTTTGTTTTTTGTTGACCGCGGAGCGGCCCGAAGGGCCGCTCCGCGGTCTATAGAGGTTACTCAACTTTTGTCCTCATGTAGGTATATATATATATATATATATATATATATATTTCTGGAAATGCTGGCCCCGGGCGAATTCTCAACGGATTTGGACAAACTTTTTTTTTTCCTGAAAGGTAATGCTATTTTAGGAAGATCTGGAGGGGTAGACCCGGAATTTGAGCATTTGAAACATTACTTTGGGTATGTTGTACTATCTGGTCTTTTATTCCCCCGTCGGTATAGTAACTCTTGGAAAGGCTTAGGCTTAGTCAAAAACGTTGTATAGTGACAACTGCGTAGGCTTCGCTTGCGAAGCCTTAAAGCTAAATGCAAACTAGACCAGCAACTGCGTAGGCTTCGCTTGCGAAGCCTTAAAGCTTAATGCAAACTTGACCATAGCAGAATAAAAGACCAGATAGTACAAAATAGCCATTACTTTTTTGGGTAGAAAGGTTGAAAAATGGGGTATGCTGTAAAATGCTCAATTCTCAACGGATTTTGACAAACATTTTTTTCCCTGAAAGGTAATAATATTTTAGGAAGATCTGGAGGGGTGGAACTGATCCTGGAGCATTTGAAACATTACTTTTTTGGGTAGAACTTTTAAAAAATGGGGTAAGTTGAGAAATGGCGAATTCTCAATGGATTTGGACAAACTTTTTTTTTGCTTAAAGGTAATTTCATTTTAGGAAGATCTGGAGGGGTGGAACTGGTCCCGAAGCATGTAAAACATTACTTTTCTGGGTAGAAAGTTGGAAAATTGCAATGTGCGGTTTTTGCACTGTAGTACCTGAAGTCTTGAGAATTACACAGAAGAGTTGATTTTTTTGTTCACTAGTCTTATATGTCGATTCTAAATCTGTGCTTACTTTTGAAATTGGTTGAGAAACCACAGACTTGATTTTTGAGTTACAAAGTATCATATAAAGGATGCGCTCCGCGGTCACCTATTGCGCTTTGCGCCATATACTTGTTTTTCTCCATAAAATACCTAGTTTTTTGGGCTGATCTCGCGAGTCTAGACTAATTTGTGGACGCTCTTTCCAATGCAAAAAGAATTACATCGGTTGGATTTGTCTGAGGCGAATTATAGCCTTATCAAAATTAAGATCTAGCATTAACCCTGAAAACATACACCTGGGTCGAAAAGAGGGCCTGGGCGCTGACGGTCGCTGGGCTCCCTGGCGCCAGTGTTGCACCGGAAAAAATATAAATACCCTTTATTTTTTCATGTTAGCAAGTCGAAGAATGGAGAGCTGGTATTTGGTCTGTTTAGTGGCCGCCCTGCTTGGGGTAGCTGCAGCCAATCGTCCTGGCTTCTGAGCTATCTGCTGGCATTGCTCAATGGTGCCACTCCTTCAGGGCTCTTCGCAAGGTAAGCTGGCAGCCATCAAATCCTCCAATTGGGTTTTGCCTCTTTCTACATTCCTCCGACATTTAAGACTTTTTGGCACTTTTTACATTCATCGGTCATGTCTAGTCACGTCATCAGTCATGATTTCAATTTTTCAGTTGTTCAATACCAGTGCTAGATTGTAAATACTGGACATCGTGCCACATTTACAATCACTACCAAACACTGCTGGAGTGCCAGGTTTATTTCATTGACTCGTTTCTTTAGTTTTTTGAATTCTTGCATTTGCAGACACTGGCTTGGTGTACAGCCATCTTTTGGGCTTTATTTCTCTCGATTCTAATCTTAAGAATTGTTTTTCATTTAGATTATAGGCAACTTTAACAATTTTTGGGGGCATCAATTACTGACAAAAGCAGAAAACAATTCGAAATCAAAAACAGATTCTTAGGCATAGCAGTAATTTATAATGGGGCACGTCGATCTGACTTTTGACCATCAACTGCTGCTGTGGAAAACCTGACATTCGCTATTAACTGATCAGCGTGCCATTTCAATCTAAACGCAAACAATTCTCGACCAGTTGCTATAGATTGTACAGAACTCGAAGCATCTGAGAAATTATATAATAATATTTTGCGTCACAATGGCTCAAAATGGACAAGGAAACTGGCATCAGACTGGAAATAGTAAAAGTAGAAGGGGAGAGAATGCTAGACTTAGAAGGTGGATTGAGGTTAGGAGAAGGGTGAGAAAGGAAGGAGGGGTCATCCAACGACATCTACAGAGGCCAGCTGAGCCTGTGCCTGAGCCTGCTGGGAGGCGATGACTGCGGCCTCGGCCTCCTCCTTCAGGTGCAGCTCGTCCGGGTAGAAGACCCACCAGTAGCGCCACAGACACGACAGCAGCACCTCACAATCCCCTCTCCTCCTCATCCACCCTTGATGCCCGGAAGGCAGGAACCTTCTGCTGCATCTGGGTAAGGTTGGGGATGAAGCGGAGGAGCTCGTAGAGGAACACTTCGCTCTGCGCCCGCCGGAACCGTCGGATTTGATCGTAGCCTGTCCCAATACTCTTTCATCATTAGAGCAGAGTGAGGCAATGGTAGGGGAGGAAGGGACCGAGTTTGGAGATGTTATGGCAGGAGAGTTGGTGCAGCGGGGGTGCATCCTGGTCGGAGCCGGGGAACTTGCGGCAGGCGAAGTTGATGCGTGGCTTTCGCTTCTTGGATTCCAGGATCCATTGTCCCAGTTCAACTGCTTCCTTCAATGTCGTCTGCTTGAGTAGGAACCAAAGAGACCAGACAAATGAAAAAACATGGATGGTCTCGTAGACGCCGCGAGTGCGGGTGTAGGAGTCGGCGATGCGAGTGGAGAGGGGGCGGGAGCTCCATGCCGGAGTCGTCGAGTTCGACGCGGGCGAGTTTGTCCATGACCTCGTCGTAGGCGGCAGGGTGGAAGACGCGCCAGTAGTCCTGGAAGGTCTCCAGCAGGACCAGGATCTCGGAGCCGTCCGCCGTCGGGTTCGGCCCGTCCAGCTTCGCGCTCACGTTCTGCAGCAGCTGCTGCATCAGCCGCTCCGCGTGCGCCTACAACCCCTTCATTCATCATCCATCCTCCCTGAGGGGGCTGGGGGCAGACCTGTCGAAAGTGGCGTCGCTGATCGACGGTCTGAATCTGCTCCAGGAAGCTGGGGTTCATTTCCTCCAGCGGGGGCGCCTCGATGCCGGAGCCGGAGCCGGGGAGCTTGGTGGTGGCCGCGTTCTTCCGGTGCAGCGGTCGGATGCCGCGCCGGGCGTTCCCAGTTCGCCGGGTGGCTCCCGGACCCCCGCTACAAACTCTCTTCCCTTCTGAACCTGCCCCTCAGCAGGAGAGGATGGTACTAGGGCAGCTTGCTTTTGCCGGCTTGCGATTGGATCTGATGCACGGAGCTCAGGTGCCACTCCAGCATGCTCTCGTCGTACTCCAGCTCTTCGCAGAGGGGGCACCTCAAGGATGGCCGGGTTAGGGAGTGATGGAAGAAGAGAAGTGAGGAGACTTTCTGTCGGCCCATTCATCGTCGACGATGTCGGGATGCTCCTCGACCATGTGTGAGCGCCAGGAGAGGAGGTGCTTGAAGACTAGGCTGTGCTCCAGCTCGCACTTGTACCGGTACTCCTCCCTGCAACCCATCAACCCACTTTCAGCCCCTCATTCCTAATCTGAAGAAGTGCGAGGCCCTACTGAATTTCCGGATCACAGGCCAGCAGCTCCTCCGTGGGCAGTCCCCCGGTGTCCTTGATCTGACCCTGGATTAGAAAGGGACTTACGGAGGGAGGAGGAGGAAGGAGAGAGAGCAAACCTTTGAACGACAGCCGCTCTTGCAGGCAGAGCAGCAGAAGACGGGCATCCCAGGTCCGCTCTCAGAAGTTGGCGTAGGCTTGTCCAATGGTGACACCGAGGGCGCATTTCCCCCTCGCCGCTTGGAGGCCACCAGCATGGTCGGGTCCGGCAGGTCCCGCTTCAGCCAGGAGCGGATGCTTTCGAACCTCACAAACCCTTGCATTCTTAGGAAGGAGAGGAGGTGGCGGTAGAGAAGGGTAGAAGGAGACCTAGGAGGGTCCAGGCTGATGTTCTGCTTGACGCGGCTGTTCTTGCCGTGCGGTGAGAAGGGGGTGTGTTTCTTGGAGCCGTTGGAGCTCTTGGAGAGCTGCAGGAGGACGTCGGCGGCTGCCTGAGCAGATTCGTCCACTTTCTTGCCCTCCGCGGCCGCTGCTGCTGCTGCCGTCTGCAGATGACGAGGGATTGGCAGCTGGAGGCTGAGTGAGGAAAGGAGGGGAACGCGTTTGCGGGTCTGAATGGTGGTGCCGCCGCGCTTGATGGCAACGCGCTCCGTTTGTAGCCCATGGCGAGAGAGGGGCGGCCAGCAGCTGCTCCACCACCGGCGGCGGGTCCGCGGCGCCCTCCACCACGTCGATCTCCTCCTCCACAGAGTCCTCCTCGTCCTTCAGCTCCGACTCAAGGCCCGCCGCTGCATTCTCCGCCTCCACCACCTTCATTTCCCATTCTCTCTTCCCTTCCGACTGCTTGGTGGGAGTGGGGCCACCTCGGAGTGCTCCTTGATCTGATGCTCGTCCAAGGCCTCCTCGCTGGAGAAGCAGAGGCTGCACACGCTGCAGGCCAACAGCTCCGCCACCTTCTTCATCTGCAGCTAACAGGAGGTGTTCAGTGGAGGAACAGTTGAGGGGAGGAGGGAACGGCAGGGCTCTGCTGGACGATGTTCTGAATTGTGATGGTATGTTGGCGCTGGGCTGCGGCGCCCTCCAGCTTGGCCGGCGGCTCCAGCCTCAGCGTCTTCACCCCCGGCGCCCTCCACCCACACACCGCCATGGCCGCCCCGCCCCACCGCACTCTGCTGATCATCACCGTCCAGACCCTGACAACCCTTGCTTCCCTTCAACAAGTCCAGTCAGAGCGAGGGAAAGGAGGAAGTAGAAAACCTGGGACCTGGAGTGCCCTGAGGCAACGGGCCTCGGACCAGGTACACTCGCTGACCGCCCCGTCAGACTGGAGTTGACCGAGGCCACCCGACCCGCCCCCCGCTCCGCCCGATGGTGACCGGCACTGCACGCACCGCCTGTCCTCCTCCTGTCCCATCCTTCCGCATCTGTAGGGAGTAGAAGGGCTAAGCAAGGACCTGGTGGCTGAGCAGCATAGTCGTGGGTGGGCGGGGCGCGGCATTGGTGAGGGTGGCGGTGTGATAGGAGGAGGGTGAGTGTGGTGGCTGTAGGATGGTGGTGGAGATCTCCTCGGCCATGGGCTCGCCGGGCGATGCTGTGGTGGTCCTCAGCTGTGTCCGCGATCCCTAGTATTTGCGCTGGAAATGTGTGCGAAGCATAGCTGTGCAGAGCCTGACGCGGACTGGAGAGAGGCCTGACCAGCCTCCCTCCTCCTCCTACATGAGCAGCTCCCATTGCGCAACCCTCTCGGACTCAGCCCATCAGAACCAACCACCCGCCTTCAACCTGCCCCAAGCCAGCACAAGCTGCGGAGCCCTTGCAATTGCGCAAGACTCCTATACAGGACACTTGGTCATGTGCGCAATTGCTCTGATGGATGTCCGGAAGTGCTGCTCATCGTTCAAAAATTATTGAAGAATGGAAAAAGAAGATGGTGAGAAGTTGGAGGGAGAGCTAGGCCGGGGAGGCGGGGAGGGTGGAAGAGGTGCTGTGGTGGTATGGAAGCGGGAGGAGGTGGTGAAGGGGGCGCGCGCGTTGTAAGAGAGGGAGGGAGGGCGGCCTGTGTCCTAGCAGAGAGGAGCAGAGGGGGGAGGGCAGAGGAAAAGGGTGGGGGCGGCCATGTCGAACCGCGCAAGGGAAACCACGCAGTACAAACGGCGCGCACGAAACTATGCACGCCCTGCCCCCCTCCGCACAATCAAGGCCCAGCCGCTGTCATAGGCAGCTCAGCCCTGCCCGCCCCCCGCATCCCGCCTAGATGCTCTAGCCCCGGCTACGGTAGCTACCCTGCTTTGCTATTCCTTCCGGTGACAAAGAACAGAAGCCCCAGATCTTTTGACATAATCAATTGTCGGTTTCGTTGGAGCGAAGGATACGAAAAGGAAGCAAACAAGGATGGCGAAAAAGCACGGCTATAGCTTTTCGTCCTCAATGAGCTGGAGATGAAACCCCACCGCTAAAAAGGCAACTCACATATAAGCAGTTTCACAGCACATGCTGAACGAAGTAACATACATAA
>JASANA010001052.1:0-26905 GCA_030248095.1 Ptycholaimellus sp. GST1_10
GTTAAAAATAAAATCACTCGTTATTTATAGAATATTGAAGAAAAGTATGCGCTACATAACACTTCATAAAAGTAGACAATAAATCCAATTATTTGAATGTTATCCATTCAAAGGCTTATGATGCGTGCCAGATTCTGGAGGCTATTTAGAAATAAAACTTACTGGATTTTTTGCTGCTTAAATGGTTTTCGAATCTTTGTTAAAAACAAAATCAAACGTTACTTATAGAATATTGAAAAAGTATGCCTTCATAACCTTCATAAAAGAAGACAATAAATCCAATTATTTGAATGTTATCCATTAGAGCAATGGCATATGATACCGTGTCGACATCTGGAGGCTATGTAGTAATTATACAGCATTTTTGCTGCTTCAAGCTTAAATGGTTTTGAATCTTTGTTAAAAAACAAAATCGAACGTTACTTATAGAATATTGAAAAAGTATGCCTTCATAACCTTCTGTAAAAGTAGACAATAAATCCACTTATTTGAATTTTATCCATTCAATGGCTTATAATGCGTGCCAGATTCTTAGGAGGCTGTGTCGAAATAACACAACTGCATTTTTGCTGCTAAAAGCTTTTGAATATCTGTTAATAACAAAATCGAAACGTTACTTGTAGAAGATTGAAAAAGTATGCCTTCATAACCTTCATAAAAGTAGACAATAAATCCAATTATTTGAATTTTATCCATTCAACGGCTTATGATGCGTGCTGATTTCTGGAGGCTATTTAGAAATAAAACAACTGCATTTTTTGCTGCTTAAATGGTTTTAAATCTTTGTTAAGAACAAAATAAAACGTTACTTTTAGAAAATTGAAAAAGTATGCCTTCATAACCTACATAAAAGTAGACAGTAAATCCAATTATTTGAATGTTATCCATTCAATGGCTTATGATGCGTGTCGACATGACATCCGAAGGCGATGGAGAAATTATACAGCATTTTTGCTGCTTCAAGTTTAAATGGTTTTGAATATTTGTTAAAAACAAAATCAACCGTTACTTATAGAAGATTGAAAAAGTATGCCTTCATAACCTTCATAAAAGTAGACAATAAATTAATTATTTGAACGTATGATTTGATTCAAGGTTATGATGCGTGCCAGATTCTGGAGGCTATTTAGAAATAAAACGGATTTCGCCGCTTAAACGGTTTTGAATCTTTGTTAAAAAAACAAAATCAAACGTTACTTATAGAATATTGAAAAGTATGGCTTTTAGTTCATAAAAGAAGACAATAAATCCAATTATTCAACGTTATCCATTCAATGGCGATGATGCGTGTCGAAATCGGAGGCTAGTAGAAATTATACAGCATTTTTGCTGCTTCAAGCTTAAATGGTTTTGAATCTTTTTAAAACAAAATCGAACGTTATTTATAGAATATTGAAAAGTATGCCTTCAAATAACCTTCATAAAAGTAGACAATAAATCCAATTATTGAAATTATCCATTTAATGGCTACTAAACGGCAGATCCTAAGGGCTAGTAGAAATAACACAACCATTTTTGCGCTAAAAAGCTTGAATTTAAAAACAAACAATGTACTATAGAAGATGAAAATAGCCCATAACCCTAAAAGACAATTATTTGAATGTTATCCATTGAAAAAGGCTTATGATGCGTGCCAGATTCTGGAGGCTATTGAGAAATAAAACTATTGCATTTTTGCTGCTTAAATGGTTTTGAATCTTTGTTAAAAACAAAATCAAACATTACTTATAGAATATTGAAAAAGTATGCCTTCAAGCCTCCATAAAAGAGACAATAAATCCAATTATTTGAATGTTATCCATTCAATGGCTTATGATGCGTGTCGACATCTGGAGGCTATGTAGAAACTATACAGCATTTTTGCTGCTTCAAGCTTAAATGGTTTTGAATCTTTGTTAAAAAACAAAATCGAACGTTACTTATAGAATATTGAAAAAGTATGCCTTCATAACCTTCATAAAAGTAGACAATAAATCCAATTATTTGAATTTTATCCATTCAACGGCTTATAATGCGTGCCAGATTCTGGAGGCTATGTAGAAATAACACAACTGCATTTTTGCTGCTAAAAAGCTTTTGAAAATATTGTTAAAAAAAAAAATCAAACATTACTTATAGAAGATTGAAAAAGTATGCCTTCATAACCTTCATAAAAGTAGACAATAAATCCAATGGTATTTGAATGTTATCCATTCAAAGGCTTATGATGCGTGCCAGATTCTGGAGGCTATTTAGAAATAAAACAACTGCATTTTTGCTGCTAAATGGTTTTGAATCTTTGTTAAAAACAAAATCAAACGTTACTTTTAGAATATTGAAAAAGTATGCCTTCATAACCTACATAAAAGAAGACAATAAATCCAATTATTTGAATGTTATCCATTCATTGGCATATGATGCGTGTCGACATGACATCTGGAGGCTATGGAGAAATTATACAGCATTTTTGCTGCTTCAAGCTTAAATGGTTTTGAGTTTCGTCGTAAAAAACAAAATCTAACGTTACTTATAGATATTGAAAAAACACCTTTACAACCTTCATAAAGTAGACAATAAATCCAATTATTTGAATTTATCCTCAAGGAGCCAGGGAGGTAGAAATAACACACGCATTTATTTTGAATATTTGTTAAAAACAAAATCAATGTTACTTATAGAAGATTGAAAAAGTTGTTATAATTTCATAAAAGTAGAAATAAATCATCATTGAACTTCCCTCAACGGTAGAGGGGAGTGGAGGTTTAGAGCAAACAACGTTTGGAAGGTTAAATCTTGTTAGAACAAAAGTATTTATAAAAGTATGCCTTCATAACCTTCATAAAAGTAGACAATAAATCCAATTATTTGAATGTTATCCATTCAAAGGCTTATGATGCGTGCGAGATTCTGGAGGCTATATAGAAATAAAACTACAGCATTTTTGCTGCTTAAATGGTTTTGAATCTTTGTTAAGAACAAAATCAAACGTTACTTATAGAATATTGAGCAATGCTTCGTGGTTCAGTAAAGAACAAAGCTCTTTGACCAAGAATAGGGCAAATGGCTGATGGGGTGACCCCCCCCCCCGAAAGGTTACACCCCCCCCGATGCTGGGGTTTCGCCCACCCCCCAAGAGATAAACCCACCACCCAAGTGTTACACCCACCCCCCAAGAGTTACACCCCCCTCAAGATATATATATTGAAATTTTTTTTATTGCCTTAACATACTTCTCTTTACATATCTCGAAGTTTAAACTCAAGGAATTTTTCCTGAACAACTGTATACCTACTTTTTTACTGAATCTACCCCGAGTTAGTCTATACCGGATGGCAGGCACATGCCTACAAGGAGTAGGGGCTTGTCCCCTAAAAGGAGTACCTTTCAAGATTCAAACTGAAGGGCTTAGACACGTGCTCGGCCCCTCGACGAGGGCATGACTGTGGCAGTACCTAATATACTATGATCAACTTGTAGGTACTGCCACAGTCATGACCTCGTCGAGGCCGAGCATGCATCTAAGCCCTTCAGTTGGAATTTTTTTCAATATAGTACCCTTTGGGGGGATGTTTCTCTTGGGGGCAGGGTGTATCTCTTGGGTGAGGGTGTATCTTTGGGGGGAGGGTGTAACCTTGGCTGACACCTTGTTTCCCCCCCATGAGATTCCCCCCAAGCAATAACCCCCCCCTCATGAAAGTTCCCCCCCCATGAAGGTTTCCCCCCCCCCCCATGAAGGTTCCCCCCAAGAATTTTACCTATACACACACACCCTGCGCTAATGCACCCATAGTTGATATGGCTTTACATAGAAAATAGGTGAAATTGTGTCCTTCCCTGGGGGCCGTAACCCTCCATGGTGGGGGGGTAATGGCCATGGGGGGGGGGGGGGGGGAAACCAGGGCGTGGGCAAATTCTTCAAGAAATCCTAACGTCTTTGAGTCGGTTACACGATGGTTCATCAGATTCAAATGCTTTTTAGCAGCAAAAATGCAGTTGTATTATTTCTACATAGCCTCCAGAATCTGCCTCATAAGCCGTTGAATGGATAAAATTCACATAATTGGATTTATTGTCTACTTTTATGAAGGTTATGAAGGCATACTTTTTCAATATTCTATAAGTAACATTCGATTTTGTTTTTAACAAAGATTCAAAACCATTTAAGAGCCAGTTTTTGGTAGGTACACGAATCCTATAAGAGGGACCGGACATAAATTTTTTGACCCCCCTTTTTTATTGCAGAGTCTTAATCTCCATACATTTTTGTGTAACTCCACCAATTTTGGGCGAAAAATATGCAGAAATGGGCTCGCAACAGCTCAAAACGTAAAGGGAAGTCGAAAATTGGTCAAAATTTGAGATTCAGCAAGTTTAAGTTTAATAACTGGCATATCATTGATATTTTTTGTCAAAGAATTAGCACTATGGGTATCGATCGAAAGCTTACGATGTCCCTGATCTGCCTGTGCCCTTGGTTAGCCTTAAAAATGCGCCAGAAGAGAAAAATGGTCTGTTAATGCGTTGATTACCAAAATCTCAATTTTCCATTTTTCGTGAAAAATTTCCATTTTCATGTACTTAACATGAATATTCGCAAAAATGACTATCATTTTCGAATTTATCGTAAAATTTTGATCCAGAAAATGCTGAGAAATGTTGAAAAAAGGGGGTGGCCCAAATAAACTACAAGCACTTTTCTATGCCCTGATCCAGAAGGACCCTATGTTATAACATAGGGCACTTTGGCAATGGTGAAATTTTGGCACTAAAAAACTTCCTGTTCCTCCAATTCACCATATTTCCCAAATTCCTTTTGGGACCAGCTTTCACTGACCCCACCCCACAACCGAACCTAGCTAAGCTAAAGACCATCTCAATATCGACTGATCGAACGAGCACAAACACCGAACAACCCGAACATCTCATCACCCAACCAAAAACCCCAACAACAGCACAAACAGCCACAGCCACACACAGACACCCCACTAAGCAAACACACCCAACTAGCTTCAAAAAAGACAGCCTCTTAGAGACACCAGAAGCGAAGCCCCAAAAAAAAAACAAAGAGCCAAGTCACCACCAAAGACCTATCTCAACAAGCACCAAAACCCACAAACCCCCCCACCCTATCCCAACTTCAACCGCTTGCAAGTGTCTACTAAGAGAAATGACTAGGTCTTCACCATATTTCTTGAAAAATGATACAAGGTAGGAGGACAAGTCCGAAATTTGTCCTATGCTATAGCATGGGCCAAAAATGACCAAAAAATTTTTGGTCTTGAATTTTGATTCCAGTGGCCTAAATCGATGCGTTAGCCTCAAATACACCCGAAAATATCATTTTTATGCCCAACTTTGATGTATTCTGAATTTTCAAATTTTTGATTTTTTCCCAATGTGAAACTGAGGTTCCTTCGGAAAATATCAAAAATTTGAAATTTCAAAATACAGCACAATTAGGCATAAAAATGATATTTTCGGGTGTATTTGAGGCTGGCGTATCGATTTAGGCCATTGGAATCAAAATTCAAGACCAAAAATTTTTTGTTCACTTTTGTCCCATGCTATAGCATAGGACAAATTTCGGACTTGGGCTCATGCATTAGATCATTTTTCAAGAAATATGTTGAAGACCTAGTCATTTCTTTTAGTAGATACTTTCAAGAGGCTCAGTGATAGCTGGTCCCAAAAGGAAATTTGGAAACATGGTGAATTGGTAGAACAGGAAGTTTTTTAGTGCCAAAATTTCATCATTGCCAAAGTGCCCTATGTTATAACATAGGACCATTCTGGATCAGGGCATAGAAAAGTGCTTGTAGTTCATTTGGGCCACCCCCTTTTTCAACATTTCTCAGCATTTTCTAAACCAAAATTTTACGATAAATTCGAAAATGATAGTCATTTTTGCGAATATTCAGGTTAAGTACATGAAAATGGAGATTTTTCACGAAAATTGAAAAATTAAGATTTTGGTAATCAACGCATTAACAGATCATTTTGTCTTCTGGCGCATTTTTAAGGCTAACCAAGGGCACAGGCAGGTCAGGGACATCGTAAGCTTTCGATCGATACCCATAGTGGTAATACTTTGTCAAAAAATATCAATAATATGCCAGTTATGAAACTTAAACTTGCTGAAACTCAAACTTTGACCAATTTTTGACTTCCCTTTACGTTTTGAGCTGTTGCGAGCCCATTTTTGCATATTTTTCGACCAAAATTGGTGGAGTTACGTAAAAATGTATGGAGATTAAGAATATGCAATAAAAAAGGGTGATCAAAAAATTTATGTCCGGCCAATTCTTGCTCCTCTCGTAAAACGCCTCTTAAGCATCAAAAATGCAGTTGTTTTATTTCTAAATAGCCTAAATACTATTTCTAAATAATTTAATTCCTTGTTTCTTTACTTTTTTGAAAAAATCCACTTGGAGGGCGTTGCATAAACTGATACAAATTGCTCAGTATTTTTTAGAAAAATCCTGCTAAAATTCTTGCTGATGGTTCATATGTTTCAAAACAAAACCATTTAAAATTAAAATTCAAATAATTGGATTTATTGTCTACTTTTATGAAGGTTATGAAGGCATACTTTTTTCAATCTTCTATAAGTAACGTTTGATTTTCTTCTTAACAAAGATTCAAAACCATTTAAGCTTGAAGCAGCAAAAATGCTGTATAATTTCTACATAGCCTCCAGATGTCATGTCGACACGCATCATAAGCCATTGAATGGATAACATTCAAATAATTGGATTTATTGTCTACTTTTATGAAGGTTATGAAGGCATACTTTTTCAATCTTCTAAAAGTAACGTTTGATATTTTTGTTAACAAAGATTTAAAACCATTTAAGCAGCAAAAATGCAGTTGTTTTATTTCTAAATAGCCTCCAGAATCTGGCACGCATCATAAGCCGTTGAATGGATAAAATTCAAATAATTGGATTTATTGTCTACTTTTATGAAAGTTATGAAGGCATACTTTTTCAATCTTCTATAAGTAACGTTTGATTTTGTTATTAACAAATATTCAAAAGCTTTTAGCAGCAAAAATGCAGTTGTGTTATTTCTACATAGCCTCCAGAATCTGGCACGCATCATAAGCCATTGAATGGATAAAATTCAAATAATTGGATTTATTGTCTACTTTTATGAAGGTTATGAAGGCATACTTTTTCAATATTCTATAAGTAACGTTCGATTTTGTTTTTTAACAAAGATTCAAAACCATTTAAGCTTGAAGCAGCAAAAATGCTGTATAATTACTACATAGCCTCCAGATGTCGACACGCATCATATGCCATTGAATGGATAACATTCAAATAATTGGATTTATTGTCTTCTTTTATGAAGGTTATGAAGGCATACTTTTTCAATATTCTATAAGTAACGTTTGATTTTGTTTTTAACAAAGATTCAAAACCATTTAAGCAGCAAAAATGCAGTAGTTTTATTTCTAAATAGCCTCCAGAATCTGGCACGCATCATAAGCCTTTGAATGGATAACATTCAAATAATTGGATTTATTGTCTACTTTTATGAAGGTTATGAAGGCATACTTATTCAATCTTCTATAAGTAACGTTTGATTTTGTTATTAACAAATATTCAAAAGCTTTTTAGCAGCAAAAATGCAGTTGTGTTATTTCTACATAGCCTCCAGAATCTGGCACGCATCATAAGCCGTTGAATGGATAAAATTCAAATAATTGGATTTATTGTCTACTTTTATGAAGGTTATGAAGGCATACTTTTTCAATATTCTATAAATAACGTTCGATTTTGTTTTTTAACAAAGATTCAAAACCATTTAAGCTTGAAGCAGCAAAAATGCTGTATAATTTCTACATAGCCTCCAGATGTCGACACGCATCATAAGCCATTGAATGGATAACATTCAAATAATTGGATTTATTGTCTTCTTTTATGAAGGTTATGAAGGCATACTTTTTCAATATTCTATAAGTAACGTTTGATTTTGTTTTTAACAAAGATTCAAAACCATTTAAGCAGCAAAAATGCAGTAGTTTTATTTCTAAATAGCCTCCAGAATCTGGCACGCATCATAAGCCTTTGAATGGATAACATTCAAATAATTGGATTTATTGTCTACTTTTATGAAGGTTATGAAGGCATACTTTTTCAATCTTCTATAAGTAACATTGATTTTGTTTTTAACAAATATTCAAAAGCTTTTTAGCAGCAAAAATGCAGTTGTGTTATTTCTACATAGCCTCCAGAATCTGGCACGCATCATAAGCCGTTGAATGGATAAAATTCAAATAATTGGATTTATTGTCTACTTTTATGAAGGTTATGAAGGCATACTTTTTCAATATTCTATAAATAACGTTCGATTTTGTTTTTTAACAAAGATTCAAAACCATTTAAGCTTGAAGCAGCAAAAATGCTGTATAATTTCTACATAGCCTCCAGATGTCGACACGCATCATAAGCCATTGAATGGATAACATTCAAATAATTGGATTTATTGTCTTCTTTTATGAAGGTTATGAAGGCATACTTTTTCAATATTCTATAAGTAACGTTTGATTTTGTTTTTAACAAAGATTCAAAACCATTTAAGCAGCAAAAATGCAGTAGTTTTATTTCTAAATAGCCTCCAGAATCTGGCACGCATCATAAGCCTTTGAATGGATAACATTCAAATAATTGGATTTATTGTCTACTTTTATGAAGGTTATGAAGGCATACTTTTTCAATCTTCTATAAGTAACATTGATTTTGTTTTTAACAAATATTCAAAACCATTTAAGCTTGAAGCAGCAAAAATGCTGTATAATTTCTCCATAGCCTCCAGATGTCATGTCGACAGGCATCATAAGCCATTGAATGGATAACATTCAAATAATTGGATTTATTGTCTACTTTTATGTAGGTTATGAAGGCATACTTTTTCAATTTTCTAAAAGTAACGTTTGATTTTGTTCTTAACAAAGATTTAAAACCATTTAAGCAGCAAAAATGCAGTTGTTTTATTTCTAAATAGCCTCCAGAATCTGGCACGCATCATAAGCCGTTGAATGGATAAAATTCAAATAATTGGATTTATTGTCTACTTTTATGAAGGTTATGAAGGCATACTTTTTCAATATTCTATAAATAACGTTCGATTTTGTTTTTTAACAAAGATTCAAAAGCTTTTTAGCAGCAAAAATGCAGTTGTGTTATTTCTACATAGCCTCCAGAATCTGGCACGCATCATAAGCCGTTGAATGGATAAAATTCAAATAATTGGATTTATTGTCTACTTTTATGAAGGTTATGAAGGCATACTTTTTCAATATTCTATAAGTAACGTTCGATTTTGTTTTTTAACAAAGATTCAAAACCATTTAAGCTTGAAGCAGCAAAAATGCTGTATAATTTCTACATAGCCTCCAGATGTCGACACGCATCATAAGCCATTGAATGGATAACATTCAAATAATTGGATTTATTGTCTTCTTTTATGAAGGTTATGAAGGCATACTTTTTCAATATTCTATAAGTAACGTTTGATTTTGTTTTTAACAAAGATTCAAAACCATTTAAGCACCAAAAATGCAGTAGTTTTATTTCTCAATAGCCTCCAGAATCTGGCACGCATCATAAGCCTTTGAATGGATAACATTCAAATAATTGGATTTATTGTCTACTTTTATGAAGGTTATGAAGGCATACTTTTTCAATCTTCTATAAGTAACGGTGATTTTGTTTTTAACAAATATTCAAAACCATTTAAGTTTGAAGCAGCAAAAATGCTGTATAATTTCTCCATAGCCTCCAGATGTCATGTCGACACGCATCATAAGCCATTGAATGGATAACATTCAAATAATTGGATTTATTGTCTACTTTTATGAAGGTTATGAAGGCATACTTTTTCAATCTTCTATAAGTAACGTTTGATTTTGTTCTTAACAAAGATTTAAAACCATTTAAGCAGTAAAAATGCAGTTGTTTTATTTCTAAATAGCCTCCAGAATCTGGCACGCATCATAATCTGTTGAATGGATAAAATTCAAATAATTGGATTTATTGTCTACTTTTATGAAGGTTATGAAGGCATACTTTTTCAATCTTCTATAAGTAACGTTTGATTTTGTTATTAACAAATATTCAAAAGCTTTTAGCAGCAAAAATGCAGTTGTGTTATTTCTACATAGCCTCCAGAATCTGGCACGCATCATAAGCCATTGAATGGATAAAATTCAAATAATTGGATTTATTGTCTACTTTTATGAAGGTTATGAAGGCATACTTTTTCAATATTCTATAAGTAACGTTCGATTTTGTTTTTTAACAAAGATTCAAAATCATTTAAGCTTGAAGCAGCAAAAATGCTGTATAATTACTACATAGCCTCCAGATGTCGACACGCATCATATGCCATTGAATGGATAACATTCAAATAATTGGATTTATTGTCTTCTTTTATGAAGGTTATGAAGGCATACTTTTTCAATATTCTATAAGTAACGTTTGATTTTGTTTTTAACAAAGATTCAAAACCATTTAAGCAGCAAAAATGCAGTAGTTTTATTTCTAAATAGCCTCCAGAATCTGGCACGCATCATAAGCCTTTGAATGGATAACATTCAAATAATTGGATTTATTGTCTACTTTTATGAAGGTTATGAAGGCATACTTTTTCAATATTCTATAAGTAACGTTTGATTTTATTTTTAACAAATATTCAAAACCATTTAAGCAGCAAAAATGCAGTAGTTTTATTTCTAAATAGCCTCCAGAATCTGGCATGCATCATCATCGAGAAAGAATCATTAATTTAATTAAACTGGAGAAAAGACTTCATTAATCGTTAAATGACCCAGCTGGACAAGTTGAAAAAGGTGACCTCAGAAAACATTGCCATTCTTGCTCAGTTTAATAGATTTTGATGCGGTTTTCTCTGAGGATAGTGCAAGAAGCTTGAGCATTACCCAAAAAAATGTACATCATGATATGACTGGCAGGAAAAAACTATTTCTGTGAGTCCCCGGGGTGCACTATTTTTTTCCCCTACATTTGGAAAAAGGCGAAAATTTAATGTTGTCGTTTTTTCATCTTATTATGTTTATTGGATAGAGTTTTTTCTGCTGCATCTGGGGTAGTAATTCGTTTTTCTTAAATAGCAAGACTGAAAGAGATATGGTCTGTTGAAAATGGGCTAAATGTAGGTAAAATGAAGGAAATTTATGATATTTAAACGATTTTACCAGAATTATTAATTGCTTAAATCTATGATGTTTCCTTTTATTATATACCCCCCTTGTTTAATGAGGTCATAATGAAGGCAACTTGTCCGTGGACATTTGTTCAGAAACGGCCAGTAGGCGTTTCAAATTGCCTATTTGGGCGTAACAATTTGGGCGATTTTCTAATTTGGGCGTAAGTATTTGGGCGCTGGCTCCAAAGCGTTTCAAATCCAAAATTTGGGCGCCGGCCCTACGCCCAAATACTGGCCCTGGTCTACCCCAGGGTAACAGGGCTGGCCCTGACCTAATCTAAGCTAGGGTATGCACTAAATGTCAAGTTCCGCTGCACATTCATTTCTATTTATAGGCGTTTTATGAGTGACCCAATCAGTAAAATTTCTCTAAAGAATCATGTCTGCAAAGCGTTTCCATGATACCAGTTAGCTCTGCACAAGTACTCAGACATGACAACTAGCTTACTTCCCATACCCTTTCACACCCGAAGCTAAGCATGCGAAACCCATGAAAAAACTACAAAAGTCCTGCAGACAGCTCCAATAATTTTCCGCGACTATTGCTCCAATGGCCGCGAACACTGCCAATGCCAGCAGTCGAAAGGGACCCTGCTCATCATCTTTCCTTCCAATACTCTCCAACAGGCACAAAAAAGGACAAAACCTGGACTCGCATCAGATTCAGGGACCGCTGGGGAAGCTTAGTGGGACAGGGACTGGTGGGCAGGTCGCCTGCTCTTTTCCACTCCGCTATCAGCACAGTAGCCTCTGCTTCAGTGAAAGGCTTTTGGAAGGCCTTGGCAAGGAGCCAGTATTTTATATCGATTCTACTTATTCATAATGAGGCGGAAACTCGGAGTCTAGGGTTGAAGCTTATCGCAGAATTGCCCAGCGCATACTTGTAGTCGAAGAAAAAGCTCATGTTGCAGGTCGCATGCGGTTGAAAAGCTCTGGAAATTGGCTATTTGCTAGGTATTTGTCTAGCCAATACTGAGATGTTAAGGGCAACTCATAGGCAATAATGCCTGACATAAAAAGTAGGCGCTTTCCAGTAGCTTCTTCGCGATGAAATCGCCGCATCAGTCTCCCTCCATCATTCACGGAAATACCTGGCTTCAAACTTGGACGCTTCAATCGGCTCAAGAGAACAGTCACTGTAACCAGTCTCATGTAGCGCTGGAATAGCTCCTTCATCAGCTCTGTAGGGTAGATGGCCGTGTATTTGCCGTCTCTTAGAAGAGGCACGAAATCGCCTTCCTGCTCACATTGCAGGACATGGCTTGGAAGTTTTGGCCAAGGAGCATTTACATGGCGCAGGGGAATGTTAGGTCGAAGGGGATGCGTCAGGACATGGGTGATGTGCGCGCAAAGAAGTTCCCGCATCGCAGTCACAATCAGCCAAAGCCCGGCCGTTGGAAAAGTTAATGGCGCAGGTTTCTTGACGTGTTACTTTCTGTCTTGAGAATGGAAGAATAAAGAGGAGAAGGCTTACAGAATGCTTGGCAAGCAGGACTGAGACAAGTCTGCGCGTTCCAAAGCAGGATGCAAGAAATGTAAGCGCAATGATGAGACGGTAGGGCAGCATTGTTGTAAAACCCAGATCTGCAACTCTCAACATACGAAATAAAATGGCACCCCTTGAACTAGGGACAAAAAATGTTCAGCTAAGTTGACAGAATGGCATAGACCGGGTGCGATAGGTGGGAGGTTGGTATAGCCCAGTGCGAGTGGCGAGGGGCGGAGAATGCGTGTGAAGCTCACTTGGCCCCAGCGCAGGGAAGACACCGTCAGCATGGAGGACATCTATTAGCCAAAGGTGGATATAGGGGGATTTAGGTTCGAAAGGGGTGAAAAAGGCAAAAATTTGTGGAAAAATGTTGATCTACTACATTTTTCTCACATGACGAACATCTCCCAGCCAAGCACCGATTTATGGTTTAGGTTTGAGGCAAAGTAATTTGGGCACAAACTTGAAATACCTTTGCAAAGCCAAAAGGCCATCTTAAGACAGGCATGATGGAATGGCAAAACCTCTGCGCGGCCACTAGCCACCTGACTGATGATAGAGGAGTCGCTGAAGTTGTGGGAACGGGCGGAGGCTCCATGCCCCGCCAGAAAACTCACCCCACTCACCCCCCGGAAAGCCAGTCGCCCTGCCAGGGCCAGCACGGCTCGTTTTTTCAGGTTCACCTCTCCCAGCCGGTTTACAGCCACCCGCAGTTTCATTCCCAGATTTGCTTTGGTGGATTGGGCGGTTCCTTTCTAGGAGCAGGAGCTTAGAATGGATATTGGCGTGGCTAATTGGTAATTCTAGCTGGCATTGAGCAGCTCGTGCCAATTTTTTGCGTGTCGCAGAGCAAACAAAACTGGCGAAACTAAAGCGGGTTTATAGCCGTTTGCCAGCGACAAGTAGCATTAACTTGTTCATTTCATTGAGCGGTCATAAAAAGTAGCATTAACTTGTTCATGATCTAACTGGTAGCAGAAGAAGGTGATCCGGATTCAATTGTTTCATTCGGTCGTGATTTATAACTGTCTCTTTTGCCGTTCTGAATATCCAGCTACTGGCAATCCTAATAGTCCCAACTTCAAAAGTGATCAAACAAATTGGTACGCTTATAATAGAGTGGAAAATAAACGTTAACGGCTATAGCCATTCAAAAGCATCTGACAGCAATCGGGACAGTACATGGGAAGCGAAACATTTCGACATCAAACATAGAGCTCAAAATCACTACGTTAAAGGTTTCCGAATGTAAAAGCTGCAATCACTTCAATGCGAAAGTTGTTTAAAGTCTAGTCTAGGTTAGGAACTGCAAGGACGGTAACTGCTTGAGCAGTGACAAGTCCTGTTCTTGTTGGATGGGGAGATATATTTCCCGCTCTGGCTAAAACAAAACTTGCTTCAATGCGGCATGGACTTGCTTCTAGATGCAACTTATGATTGGTGAACAGCGCCAATGGAAATAATAAGCTATCCCCACGACGACGTTTGCAAGCAACTCGGCCTTCTCCTGTTTCCGAGCTGCCTGCTCTAAAACTTTTTCTGGTTCTGACAAAATCAATATGAGAAAAAAGAGGTGATTTAAAACTTGAAAGCAAAAGGTTTTAAAAAAGTGTGCACCGTGCAGAGTGTTCACTGTCCGTGTCCGGCAAATCCACCGCTGGCTGTTTGTTGGCCCATTCCCCGGCCTCATTCGCAATCGGCCCTGCATCAGTTTCGTCTTGCTCCTCTCATTTGTCCGCCTTTTCCCCTGCTTCGATTGTCCATTTTGCTATCTATTTTATCCTCCTAGTAAATGTACCTGGTCCTCATCACTGCTGGGGATCCTCATCCAGCATCCTCATCCAGCATTGGAGAGTTTGGTGATGGGTTCGGAGGACGCCGCTGCTTGATTTTCTCCTCCTCTTCGTCCCTGCAGAAGCACTGAGCTGGGCTGTCTTTGCTGGGCAACTGGAAGTCAGCATTCTGCCCTAAAGGCACTGGTGAAACAACTTTTGCTGATCGAATTGGATTAGCCGTTAGTCGCTTAGCCTACGCAGGCGACCGTTTTGTTTCGTATAGGCAGGAGGCGCGGCCTGGGTCTTTTCCTGAGTCAGACGGACTCGCATTGGGCGATAAAAAAAGGGGCTAACTTTGCTGCAGTTCTTGGAACGAAAAGCCCAGCTTTGTGAGCGCATGGGCAGCAGGCCTGTGAACAGTGCGGGAGGCGCGGTGTAGCATTCCGACTGCCTAGTTTAGTCTAGACAAGTCTGTCGTCTTGTTTGTGTCTGTTTCTCTTGCCAAAACTGACGCATTTGATTACAAAAGAGCACCAAGTACGGCATAAGTCATGTGGTCATAAGGCATAAGGCATGTAGAAAACTGTTGACAAAACCAGAAAGCCATATACTCTTGAGCAGATAAACTCGTGAGCAGATAAACTCATGAGCAGAAATATAAAGCGAAAGCAAATAATGAAAGCGAAAGCAAATAGCGAAAGCTAATCAATCAGATCTGATCTCCCGCCGATAGAACGCTAATGAGAGAACATAGTGAGACGTTAATCAGAAAGACACTAATGAATCAGACCGCCGCCGCTCCGCCATCCTCCTCCTCAACCTCTTTATTTAGGCGCAGAGCATGCTTTGACACTGGATGAGAGGCGCAGGAATAGTGAACGGAAAACCATAGCTTAGACTTAGAAAATTTTGAAATACCAAAATTTATCAGGAAATTAATATTCAGCTCCGGTTAACTGAACATTTTTTCCAAACCTAGCTCATCTGATCTCATTGCCAAAAGATTCAATGTTATTGGGCTGGCGCGAGCGAGCT
This sequence comes from Ptycholaimellus sp. GST1_10, assembly GCA_030248095.1. Taxonomy (NCBI): domain Eukaryota; kingdom Metazoa; phylum Nematoda; class Chromadorea; order Chromadorida; family Chromadoridae; genus Ptycholaimellus; species Ptycholaimellus sp. GST1_10. Next base: position 15,510 of record JASANA010001052.1, read on the forward strand.
TTAGCGAAGTGTCAGCGCCCAGCCCCTCTTTTTACCCGGTGTTTTTTTTTGGGGTTTTCTTTTCTTTTAATTTTAGTTTTTGTTTTTGAAAACCCCCTTTTTTTTTTTTTTTTTTTAAAAGGCCAACTCAACGACAAAAGCGAGAGAAACCCAAAACTCTTACAACTTTGAAGAAAGCCACAAACACCTTTCCCCCTCTCCTCCCTCCCCCTCCCTCTCCTCCTCCCCCTCCCCCTCCTCCTCCTCCCCATCTATTTCTATAGGATATATTTTTCCTCCGAAGAAATGGATCCGTCGAGGCGACGGGATATTATAATATACAATTAATAACCTAATTAGATGTCATTACATGAGGCTTGTGCCAAGTGTTTGGTGATTACCCGAAAATAATGAATTGGCTTCCCCCTCCACTATACAACCTTTTCTTTTTTATATACATATATTTCTTATCATCATCAAAAGAAAAATATTTCCTTACCCAAGCCACAATACTTTTTTTTCAACAAATAAAAAAAAATCAAAAAAAAAAAAATAACAAATTACTTTTGTTTTTTTTCTTTTTTTTTTTTTTCACCAAAAGTGACTACAAACAAAAACATAAAATACATTTTTTATTTTTTTTTTTTTTTTTTATATATTGATTTATATTCACTGGGCAAGCGAGAAGAGGCGGCTCTAACCTCAGAAGTAAAGCTATCCAAGGAACTGCTGGTCACGTCCGGGTCCTCTCCGGGCAGTTCCGGAGCAGTCTGGTCGGTGATGGGATCGAGGATCTGCTGGACGATGTGGCCGATATGCTGCGGCATTCGACTGGACCTCCTACATTCTTTCAAACTTCCACTTCTCTCCCACTTCCTTTGCTTCCTATGCTACGTTCTGCCACTTCCGGAAGTACAATAGGCTGTGAGAAGTAGTCTAAGCCAACAAAAAATTCAATTCTTAGGGGGTAAAAAATTGCTGGGTAAAATTATAGGAGGAATCTGGGGGGTTTGCTCTACCCCTTATTCATGATGATATAGGTATAGATAACAGGTGGGGTGACGAGGCCGAAGAAGCGGATGTCGTGGATCGCCGATTCGCCGTTGATCTCCAGCTCAAAGTCCATCCCACGCCAGCACTCTTCTGGCTCAATAAGTACCCCGATTTCTGCTCCTTTACTCATACATCTCAATTTCAAAATTTATTGAATTTACTGAATCAACTGAATGTATGTTAAACAAGGTATTCTCGGCTGTTGCCAAGAGGTGCGCGGCCTTGTCCACCACGTTAAGCAATGAAATAAATGAAGAAAAAGCATTGTTTATCAAACAACATTAAATAAAATTTTCATGGGTCTAATTTTGGTTTCTGAGGCATTTAATGCGATTTAATAAATAATAATAAAAGTTAAATGCAATTTTTCGAAAATATTTCGAATTTTATGGTCTTCATTTTGGAGGTTTTTTGACCATAAATCAAGAACCAATCAAAATGGCGTCGATCGCAAAAAACGCCCCGAGCCACCACCCAGACGGACCTTCATGCAAAAAATCAGCCCATTTCGTTGAGAAACCGCGGAGTACGGTCTGTTCACACACATATATATATATATATATGCGGAATGACGGACGAAAAATAGGGTAACAGCTTAAGCGGGCCTTGGCTGCCCGCCGCTTCGGGCAGGGCGCCAGAGCTCCTCCGGCCTCCGGGCACGGGTGCTACGGCCCCTACGCTTCGCCTAGCATGCTTCGCATGCTAGGCTACGCTCCGGGGCCTCCGCACCCATGCCCTCCGGCCTACGGAGCTCTGACTGCCCTGCCCTTCGCGGCAGGCGGCCTGCGGCCGCGCAAATATTAAGAGGCGTTTCTTTCATTTCATCAGCCCTGTTTATTGATTTAATGGATGGGAGTGATGCAATATACTTTGCCCACCGTGAGGGCGAAAAGACGCTGCATGGGTTTCTTGGGTGCGCTGGTGGCGGGGCCTGGCTCGGGCTTGGAGGGAGCAGCTTTCAGGATGGACGGCTTGGCTTTGGAAGAGGGCGTGGGCGGTTTGGGTTAGGTGGTGGGTGTGGGTGGCTGTTTGGACTTGGAGAATGGTGTAGGCGGCCGTCGAAGAGGAGGACGTGCTTGCGTCCAGGCACCACAGCCACTACTTTGCCCATCGGCGTCGTCGACAACCTTCCGGCCCGCTTAGTGGCGTCCGCCTCCTCCATGCTGCGGGCGGCGGCCTTGAAGTGGGCGTGGCGGACGGAGGGGTGACTCCGATGCCAGCAGCTGCAACAGCACCTAATGGAGCTCCCAGTGAGGTCCTGGGAGGCGGGGAACGGGGGAACCTGGGACTCGCCAGGGCAGCAGGCGACGTGGAGCATGGCCAAATCGGCGCAGACGGCGCAGGGATGATGAGAAATTAGAGCGGAAAGAGTTGATAGGGACTTTTTTCCGTTCGGAGGAAGAGGCAGGAGCAGTTCACTTTTCTCTCGAAGGGCAGGCGAATCTTCACGGTGGGTGATGGCTGATGAGCGCCCTGGCCTCGGAGGAGCACATCCCGGACGCCGGAGGAGTTCATGCTGCTGACGGCGGCCTCGGAGAGGTGCGGCCGGAGGCACTCCTAGGACAAGAATATATCTGTGAGAGCGGCACCGGCAGCAGTTTCAACTAACCATCTTTGCCCACTTGTCAACCAGCATTCGCAGCTCTTGCACCTCCTCCGAGCAGCGCCAGCTCCCCACCTATACAAGCATCGATCAAAGCTCTGCCATCGACTACTAGGCGGAGAATAGCATTTGTCAAGGAGGAGGCTCATGTAGACTTTGCTGGCTTTCACTGGGACACTTCTCAAAATGAAGATGGTAGCTGGGAAGGCCGCCGACAGCTCCAGCACCAACTCCTCCACTCGACGGGCCAGCGGGTGCCTGCCATGCATTCATGCTTTCCTTTTTAGCCGCATCGCTCGCAGTAGTTTCCTACTTCCCAGTCATTGCCGCCAATCGCCTAGTACGAAAGATTTCTTTGCTAGTTCTTTCCCGATTTCTTTCATCATTTCTCATCCAAAGAGCGGCAGAGTAAACCAAGGGATGGAGAAGAACACAACGCCGAAGGAGTTGGCGAGCTGGTTGTAGGCGTATGCGAAGTGCGCATCATCTTCCACTTGCAACAGCATAATTGTTCCTTTTCAAAAACTTTCTTAGCCGCTATAGTTTGAATTGTGACACATATTTTAAAGCTTGGCTTTAGTAAAGGACCTAGCGCCCTAAGCATTGTTACCTGTCTAGTTTTTTTCTTCTCCTTGGCATGGTCGAAACATTGGCAGAGTCGAAAGGGCCTTGTGCACGCGCTTGGCATGGGCAGTGTGGAAGTTGAAGTCGGTGGTGGTCTTGCGGCCCTTGCACTTGGCTTAGAGGCACTGTGAGAGGTGAAAGCTTGTCGCGACTTCCAGCCCAGAGATGCTTCTCTGCCCGCTTCCATGGGCAGCCGTATTTTGGCCAGTCCGACATGGCTTCGAAGAGGCGGTCATGGGCTTTGCCCTTCCACCATTCTTGGCCTTTGCCAACTTACTCGCCTCCAATGCCAAGGGTTGATGAGCAAGGGGAATGGACAGTGATTGGAGAAAGGAAAAAACCTTGATTTGCTTCAGCGGTGGACTGGATGAAGCTGGGGAGGCACTGTGGACTGTGGAGCAACTGCATTGCCCTAAAAGGATTCCTAAATAACGCAAAGCTTCGAGCACTTGTCCAGAGCCTGGAGCAGGAAGAATAGCCTCCCTGCAGCCATAACTGGAGGCCGGCGGGAGTTGAAGTCGGACACAAGACGTTGTCCAAGAACCACACCATCCATAATACCAGCAACAGACAGGGCAAAAGTCTTCTCTGAGTCGGAAAAAGACGGCATAACACTCGAGTCTTTGAGGGAATTGCACAGAGCAAAGAGCGCCAACTGCTCTTGGATAGCCCATAATGGTGAACCTGAATCGACCTGCTTTGCGAATTCCAGGGATGAGATCACGGATTCCTGGGATGTATGTAAACTAAAGGAAAGCGATCTTGAGTTATTTTCAATGTCAGAGACATAATTTACACTAAAATTTGTTCCAACCAAAAGCCTCCGCCTTTGGGTATGGTATGAAAATGAAGCCTCTGAAAGCGAGTTATTGAGGACGAATGCATTAGTGCCTGCGAATTGGTTCGTGTCTACGCCCTCCAAACTGTACGCATCCTTGACGCGAACTCGTCCTTCTAAGTAGTTGAAGACTTTAAGATTTTTTGAGCTTTTTTAGCAAAAGTATTCGCAAGAGGGAACCCTATTTGATATGGAACATCGGAGAAGCTGAAGTTGAGGATAAATGCAGATGAGCCAGCATGCAAGTTGGCGTCCAGGGTGTCTAAACTGAGCCCGTCATTCCACCCTCACGCCAGCCCCCAGCATGGCAAAGAATAATCAAAACTAAGATGTTTATGAATGGCTGTTGCACTAACTTTCGAAGAGGCTCAGCCTGAGCAATGGAATGCCTGCAAATTCGACGCCAAGCAATCTTGAAGAAATGGACCATCTGTTCTACCATCTGTTCTTTGGATATGAACATTCGTATCTTTGGTGAATCAGCCGCAGGCAAAAACTAATATTTTAAAAGAAATGCTACGGAACATTTTGTAAATTGCTAGATACGATGGCAAATTTGTTTCAATCATGAAAAATTTCTTTTTATGCAGGTCAGGACGAGGGCCGATGGGGGGAGGATGCGTTCTTGGCCCAAGCCGACAGCGAACACCGTGAGCATTGAATACATTTTTTGCGCAAAATGAAGAGATTAGCCACAACATTTGAAGGGGGCGAGCCGTCTTTCGGAACATTTTCGAAATCTGACAGTGTGTGCACTAAACCATGGAGAAAGAATCATTAGTTTTATTAATCTGGAGATTATGAGACCTGGATCCTCATACTTGATTAAACACCGATGGTATTCAAGTTGCTTTTCGACATCCCCTGACTTCCAGATCCACCTTTGCCGTTTGCCCTGCCCCCTTTTGTACCTCCTCCAAACAGGGCCAGGCTCAATGAGGCAGATGGGGAAAAAGCGCATCTTCGTGCACCCGGCGCCCGCCCTGGCCATCCACCAGCTGCCGAAGCTGCTGGACCTGCTGGGCTGCAGCCAGGGGGCGGGGATGGAAACCCTGCTGACGGAGGAGTGGCCGGCCTGGGACAACACCGCGGAGGCCTGGGAGCCCGAGCCGGCCACTCGCAAGGTCGCCGGCCTCCTCTTCGCGAGCCGACGCTGTATGTGCCCCTTCCAGCCTCAATCCCCTGCCAGCCTAGGTCTCTGTCTGTCTTCCAGGTGGAATGGGCCAAGCTGAAGCCGCACCGGAGGAGCGAGCCGGCCGTCTCTTCGCCCGCCAGCCGCCTCGCCTGGGCGCCGTCTGCACCGATCTGGCGCTGCTCCACGTGGCCTGGTTTACTGGCGAGTCCCAGGTTGAACCTCCCGTCCGCTCCCCCGGCCCCAAGAGGAGCTGTATTAGGGGCCTGTTGCAGCTGCTGGCAGCCTCCTCGGCGGCCAACCGGCTGGCATCGGAGGCGCAGGGCTGGCGAAGCGGGGCAGCGCTGGGGGAGTGGCTGGTGGCTAACCCCATCCGTCCGCCAAGCCCACTTCAAGGCCGCCGGGCGCAGCCGGGAGGAGGCGGACGCCACCAAGCTGCCCGACGAGGAGGAGGAGGCCGCCGCCAACCGGAAGGTCGTCCCCGACGCGCACGGGCACGTGGCAGCTGTGGTGCCTGGGCGCAAGCACGTACTCCTCTACGACGGCCTGCAGGAGGCCCCGCAGGTGCTCTGCCCCCTTCCAGCCAAGGGCACCTGGTACATGGCCGCCACCAGCCACCTCCAACACCTCCAACACCTCCAAACCTCCAACCTCCACCAAACCCTCCACTCCAACCACCAGCAAACCGCCCACCCCCACAGCCAAGCCCCCTACACCCTCCTCCAAGCCCAAAAAGCCACCCACCCCTTCCGCCAAGCCCAAACCACCCAGGCCTGGGAGCCCGAGCCGGCCACTCGCAAGGTCGCCGGCCTCCTCTTTGCCGCCGACGCCGTATGTGCCCCTTCCAGCCTCAATCCCCTGCCAGCCTAGGTCTCTGTCTGTCTTCCAGGTGGAATGGGCCAAGCTGCAGCCGCACCTGAAGCCGGCGCCGGAGGAGGAGCGAGCCGGCCGTCTCTTCGCCCGCCAGCCGCCCCGCCTGGGCGCCGTCTGTTCCGACCTGGCGCTACATCACGTGGTCTGGAGCCCGGGCGAATCCCAGGTTCCCTCCCGCCCGCTCCCCGCCTCAGGAGGAGTTTCATTCGGTGCTGTTGCAGCTGCTGGCAGCTTGCATCGGAGGCGCGGGGCTGGCGAAGCTGGGCGGAGCTGGGGGAGTGGCTGGTGGCTAACCCCTCCGTCCGCCAAGCCCACTTCAAGGCCGCCGGGCGCAGCCGGGAGGAGGCGGACGCCACCAAGCTGGCCGACGAGGAGGAGGAGGCCACCGCCAACCGGAAGGTCGTCCCCTACGCGCACGGGCACGTGGCAGCTGTGGTGCCTGGGCGTAAGCACGTCCTCCTCTACGACGGCCTGCAGGAGGCCCCGCAGGTGCTCTGCCCCCTTCCTGCTAAGGGCACCTGGTACGCCACCAGCCACCTCCAACACCTCCAAACCTCCAACCTCCACCAAACCCTCCACTCCAACCACCAGCAAACCGCCCACTCCCACAACCAAGCCCCCTACACCCTCCTCCAAGCCCAAAAAGCCACCCACCCCTTCCGCCAAGCCCAAACCACCCAGGCCTGTGAGCCCGAGCCGGCCACTCGCAAGGTCGCCGCCCTCCTCTTCGCGAGCCGACGCTGTATGTGCCCCTTCCAGCCTCAATCCCCTGCCAGCCTAGGTCTCTGTCTGTCTTCCAGGTGGAATGGGCCAGGCTGAAGCCGCACCTGAAGCCGGCGCCAGAGGAGGAGCGAGCCGGCCGTCTCTTCGCCCGCCAGCCGCCTTGCCTGGGCGCCGTCTGTACCGACCTGGCGCTGCTCCACGTGGCCTGGAGCCCGGGCGAATCCCAGGTTCCCCCTCCCGCCCGGCCCCCCCCCCCCCCGGCCTCATGAGGGCTGTTGCAGCTGCTGGCAGCTTGCATCGGAGGCGCGGGGCTTGCGAAGTTGGGGTAGTGGCTGGTGGATAACCCTTCTGTCTGCCAAGCCCACTTCAAGGCCACCGGGCACAGCCGGGAGGCACGGACGCCACGAAGATGGCCGACGAGGAGGAGGAGGTGGCGGCGAACCGGAAGGTCGTTGCGGAGGCCAACGGGCACGTGGCGGCCGTGGTGGCGGGGCGCAAGTTCGTCCTCGTCTACGACGGCTTGCAGGAGGCCCCCCAAGTGCTCTCTGCCCCCTTCCCGCCAAGGGCACCTGGTACACGGCCGCCACCAGCGCCTTCCTGGCCGTCAAGAAAGCCTCCACGCTGAACGCCTCGCGTTTACTTCTGATTTCTGATTTCTTGCTTTCTGATTGAACTGCGCAAGAATTTGACTTAAACCTAACTGAAATTTGTCCCTTGATTTGATTGATGTTGATTGAGGTTTTAATAGACAAATGGTTGTAAGGTATGAGCCAAATAACCGACTACCTTTTCCTGGCTTCGAAAGATGGAGCGACCGCCGAGTTTGTGCGTGGTCATGGGATCACATGCATCATCAACGCTTCTTCTATCCAAACGGTTGATTCATCATCCTCATATGACGAGATGCTTCCAAACCTTTAAAAAGAATTCAGGCAGATAGCAAAATCAAATGTTTTGGTTTCATGTGGTTTCGTATTTATTTTATTGGCCAGAACAGCAGACTCCTGATCGATAAGTTTTTGACAATTTCAATTTTTTCACTCCATCTACGAAACGTCAAATTCATTCACCAAAATATTCACCAATGAAGTTTGCGCCGCAAATGCTCAAGCTCAAAAATTAAGCAAGGCAAGGATAGTACAGGAGTGGGTGGGCGTAGAGAAGGTGATCAACATCGAGATCGAGGACCACCCAGCAGCACCGCTGGAGCTGCACTTCGATGAGATGGCCGACGCCATACACCAGCAGCGATGCAAGGGCGGCAAGACGGCTGACACCTGGAGCCCCCCCCCAAAGGTTTCACCCCCCCCAACGGGGTTTCACCCCTCCCCCAAGAGTTTCACCCCTCCCCCAAGAGTTTCTCCCCTCCCCCAAAGGTTTCACCCCCCCCCCCCCAAGGGGGTATATTGTAAAATGTTATTACCTTAAAATGCTTCTCTTTACATATCTCGAAATTTAAACAAGGAATTTTTTTCTAAACAACTAAATACCTACTTTTTTACTGAGTCTATACCGTGTTCGTCATGCTACTAGCTAGTCTATACCGCTATATAGGGCGTAGCCAACACAAAAACTAAAAGGCTCGTCCTTTGACTGTGGCAGTACCTACTAGTTAGTCCTTACCGAGTTGAGCACTTTAAAACATCAATGAACTTGGTATAGACTAACTAGTAGGTACTGCCACAGTCATGACCTCGTCGAGGACGAGCATGCGTCTAAGCTTTTGAGTTGGAATCTTGAAAGGTACTCCTGGTAGGGGACAAGCCCCTACTCCTGGTAGGCATGCGCCCGCCATCCGGTATAGACTAACTATGTTTCAAAAAAAAAGTAGGTATTTAATCATCTACATGAAAATTCCGTGAGTTTAAATTTCGAGATATGTACAGAAGAGTATTTTAAGCTATTAAAAATTTTTTCAATATATACCCTTTGGGGGGGTGAAACTCATGGGGGGGTGAAATTCATGGGGGGTGAAACTTTGGGGGGGGGGGGGTGAAACCTTTGGGGGGGGCTCCAGGTGTCAGCCGGCAAGACTCTCGTCTATTGCTTTGCTGGGGTTCATTTTCCTAATTTAACGACAATTTTAAGCATGCCTTAGCAGGTCTTAGAGATAAATTTTGGCTGCTTTTTGTCCGCTCTAGGAAAGATTTAATTAACAAATAATAGGTCTTTGACAGAGTGAATTGTGACTTTTTGCGCGGCCTAGGGCCCCCTGCCGCGGAGGGCAGGGCAGTCAGAGCTCCGGAGGCCGGAGGGCATGGGTGCGGAGGCCCCGGAGCGTAGCCTAGCATGCGAAGCATGCTAGGCGAAGCGTAGGGGCCGTAGCACCCGTGCCCGGAGGCCGGAGGAGCTCTGGCGCCCTGCCCGAAGCGGCGGGCGGCCAAGGCCAGCTTAACCAGTTACCTCATTTTTGTGTCCGTCTTTCCGCATATATATATATATATATGTCATTCCGGGGCCCGGCCTCCGCGGTTTTTCAACGAAATTGGCTGATTTTTTGCATGAAGGTCCGCCTGGGTGGTATCTCCAGGCCATTTTTTGCGCTTGACGTAATTTTTCGATTTTCGCCCAAAACTCAATTTTTTGATGTTTCAAAGTACGAAAATTCATAAATCACAGGTTTTTCAACGAAATTGGCTGATTTTTTGCATGAAAGTCCGCCTGGGTGATATCTCCAGGTCATATTTTGGGCTTGACGTATTTTTTCGATTTTTGCCCAAAACTCAATTTTTTGATGTTTCGAAGTACGAAAATTCATAAATCACTGGTTTTTCTACGAAATTGGCTGATTTTTGGCAGGTACGTCCGTCGAGGTGCTATCTTGAAGCTGGCAAAAGAAATTTCCGAAAGATTTGTTATTTCTCAGTTTATGGCCAAAAACCTAAATTCTTGATGTTTCAAAAATTTGAACATCCCTAAATCGATGGTTTTTCAATGAAATCAGTTGAATTTTGGCATGTACGTCTCTAATGGTGATATATTGAAGTTGATAATAGAATTTTTCGACACATTTATTATTTCTTGATTTATAGTCAAAAACCTAAAATCTTGATGTTTCAAAAATTCGAACATCCATAAATTAATGGTTTTTAATAAACTCAGCTTAGATTTGGCAGATACGTTTGCTGCGGCAGTATCTTAAAGCAGTTAAAAGGAATTGCTTAGCTTATTATCTGGAACAAAGGCCGCGCATCTTGGCAACAGCCGAGAATACCTTGTTTGTTGCTGTAGTCCCACCTGTCCCTTTTATTAACAAAAACATGGACATATATGTATGACAAAAACAGAAAGCTTTCACCAAAACTTGACCAACAAAACTAAACTGGTACCCTCTATGTTAACTATTCGGGATAAATTTTGAGCTACTGGTTTCGGAAGGGGGACAGTGTGTTCCACTAGATCTGCGAGGAAAAGGTGTAATTTCTGGTGAAAACTAAAGACAAGTTGCAGATGAGCCGCAGTGCAAGCCTGTGCATAGCCTACTTCATCAAGTACGAGAAGCTCAGCTACGCCCAGGCCCATGCTCGAGTTCTCGAAAAGCGGCCCATCATCAATCCCAACGAAGGCTTCATCCAACAGCTTCTTCGTTTCCGCCGCTTTAAGAGGGCTACTTTGACAGGAACAAAATAAATGGAACCGTAACTTTTGTTGCAAATCTCAAAACATTACTCGAACTGGTCTGGTATGCATTTATCGTAACTGACAGCAGAACTGTTCCGTTTTTGTAGTCTTTCGCTTTATAAGGTTTGATTAAGGTTTCTGCTCAATGCGAACTCAAGGACAGGAACATTCACAATGGTTTTTTGACCTAGAAACTGGAAAGAGCAAAACGCTATTTAGATTGTAGAATATTTAGGCTTTGATGTGGCCGCGAAGCAAAGAACGCTACTGCATAATGCTTCTGAATTATCACGCCTAAGAGCTGATTTCTGCTGAAGCGGCATCTTTTCCCTACAGCCCTGCAAATGCCTTTCATTGCTACTTTTGCAAACAACATGCGCTTTGTAATAGTTTTTACTCTAGCGCTTTCAACTATTGGGCTTGCAAGGGAAAAAACGTGCAATGAATCGATTCGGAACCGCCTATGCTCTCCTGAGAAAGACAAAACTTGCCATTTACACAGATACATCAAGGAAAGCTTTTTCACAATGTTCTATTGGATAAAGCGTTTTTATTTGAGCGATATGGAACTGGCGACAATTACAAAATTCCTTGAGCAACGCGAGAGCCTGATTATACTAGCCTTGCCTGGAAAATGGATAAATTGTAATTCTTGTCCACAAAATCCTGAGATCGCGATTGACGCATGGTAGGCCTAGCTAAATGAATCATAGAGCCAGCTACTTTCATCTTTATGCTGAGATATTTTGGGATCCTATGTAAAAAGTTTGAGAAAAATAACCCTGTATTCAGTTAATAGTTGTAAAATTTTTAAAATCCATTTGCCACTTTTTCATGAAATGCCTCCTAAAGAGAATGGAAGAGTGGAAGCCTGTTAAAGGAGCCTCAGGCGAAGGACACCCCTGGCTATGACGTCACCGACGTCACGCAGATGTCGGAGACGCTAGCCG
>JASANA010001053.1:0-29106 GCA_030248095.1 Ptycholaimellus sp. GST1_10
CTGGGCTTGGCCTTGAGTTGCCGTAGCTTGGGCGGCGCCAGGCTGAACTGGTCCTTCTCCAAGTCCCAGATGAGGCCGAGAGCGCAGATGCTGGAGTCCGTGTGCACAGAGGCATCGGGGAGGCCGCTGACGACGTCCTTGTCGACGCTGGCAAACTCCCGCAGCTCCATCGCCGCATCCTTGAACACCGCCTTGTAGCCCTCCGCCTTCCTTTTCCCCTCCTCCACGCTGTCGTAGGTGCCCACCACATTGTCCATGTAGGTGGCTTGAGGAAGGGCCCGGAGTTCTGCTGGCATGAGTCCGTGCTGCGTCCCTCCTTTCTCCTCTGCCGCCTTTGCCTCCTCCCTGCAGAGGTGCCCAATGCAGGCGAGAAGGACCCAGGGGCTGCTCGTCGACCCCATAATCAAGCTAGTGAAGCGGAAGACTTGGAAGTTGGACTGGTCCAGTGGGCGCTCTAGGTTCTTGGGCAGGATGATCCTGCAGGCGTCCCTGTCCGCCGGGTGGATGCGGATCTGGTAGAACGCCTTCTTCACGTCCGACAGGAACACCCCGGAGTAGCAGCGGATGCGCAGCTGGAGGGCTAGGAGGTCGGTGAGGAGGTCCGGGCCGGTCTCCAGGAGGTCGTTGAGGCTGGGGCCGGAGCGGCTTTTGGCGCTGGCGTTCACGACGGGTCTGAGCTTCGTCGTTTTGCTCTCCTCCTTCTCCACTCCGAAGTGGCTGAGGTGGTGCACCAGCTGCCCGGGCTTCGCCGTCTCCTTGACCTCCTCCAGGAACCCGTTCTGCAGGTGCTGGTCGAAAACGCCGTAGTACTCCTTGCGCCCTTCCACGCTGAGCTTGTCATGGATTCGCTTGGTTCTAGCAAAGGCTGAGCTGAAGTCGCTCTGTAGGGCACTGGCGTCGGATTTGAAGGGAAGGCGGATGGTGTAGCGACCATCCTTGTCCCGAGTGAGTGTCTCCAGCAGCTTCTGCGTCCGGCAGTCGCTGCCCTCCTCGCTCTCCTTGGCCTTGAAGGTGAGGATGCCCAGGTCTGTCTGCTCCCTGATCGCCGCCGCCAACTGATCCTCCTGACTGCAGTGCGCTGTGAAGCCGTTGCTCCGGTAGCTGTTGCTGAGCTTGAGGTTCTTGGCCCTGACGCGGCCCTTGAGGATGCAGCCAAAGGGCGTGGAGACTGCCGTCAGTTCCGCTGACAGCACCTTTGCCATCGCCACTCCTGGCCCCATCACCTGCTCCAGGTAGTCCGCTCCTAGTAGCAGGTTCACCCAAAGGCTCTTGAGTTTAGCTGGTGGGAGGTTGGTGTAGGGGCCCTTGAGGTGAGGTTTCTTGACCTCGAAGCCGCCGACATTGAGGCTGCCGGTGACGTTGCGGGTGGTGCGGGCGCTGATGCCGAGCCGGTCCCTGTCCTTGCGCCGGAGCTCCAGCTCCACCTCGCTTGTCTGGCACCTTGTCTTCTTCTCCGTCTGCGCTGTCGCCACGTTGACCGTGAAGCGTGGTCCCCGCCGTAGCTGAAGCGCTGCTGCCGTCTCCTCCTCCACCCAGCTTGCGTCACTGCAGCCGTCGAGGAGGACGGTGACTGGAGTGCTTGTGCCCGTCTTCTGATTGTAGGCGAGGGTTTCGAAGTAGGGCAGTATGGTGATGTCGGTGAGCTTGTTGGAGGCGGGGCCGATGGCGGTGGTGAAGGTGTGGCCGCTTTCCTCCTCCGACTCCCCCGTCTCCTCTCCCAGCTGATTCGCCGTGAAGCTCATGCCCTTGTCCTGATGGAGGCTGGTATGATGCTTGCGGCTACAGGTGCGACAGGTGCGTTTGCTGGGACACTCAGTGACGGTGTGCTTGGAGCTGAGGCAATTGTAGCAGAGCCCCTTCTCCTTCACCTTCTGTCGCCGGTCTTTCACCTGGACCACCTCCTTGCACTGATGCGCCCAGTGCCCTTCCTCGTCGCAGTAGGGGCAGGGTGGTCGGGTACGAGAGCCGAGCTCCGTGCTACCCTGGGCCTTTGAGGCCTCTTTTCCTTTCCCTGGGGCCTTTGAGGCCTCTTTTCCCTTTTTCTTTTTTGTTTTCCCATCCTCCTCCTTCTCCCCGCCTGCCTGGTTGAGCTGCAGGCTGTAGGGTTGGGAGGGCGACTTCTCCGGCTTCCCTCCTTCCTTCTTCTCCTTCTCCAAAGCCAGCTGAGGTCCTCGGACCTGGATCTCCAGGCGCAGCCAAGCCAGCAGCTCCTCCATCTGGGGCGTAGGCAGGAGTCGCTTCTCCAGCCGGGAGCGCCGTAGCCGCTCTTGCATGGAGTAGGGGAGGCGAGGTAGCACCTGGTAGACAAGGTCGTCCTGGTTCTCGACGCCTTGGCACTTCAGTTCGCAGACGATGACGCTGAGTTTGTCATAGAAGGCGATGAGCTCGCTCTCCTTGACGCTGGCGAGGCGGGCGAGCTTGCCGTAGAGGATGGACTTTGTCGCGTCCGGGTCCCCGTAGACCTCCTCCAGGATGCAGCTGGCCTCCGCCCAGCTGTTCGTGTCCACTGCGCTCAGGTGCTGCACCTTGGCCTTTGCTCCTCCCTTGAGGGCGGTGAGAAGGTAGGCGAAGCAAGCGTTGTCATTGAGCGTCTTGTTCTCCACCACCAGGTACTGGAACTCTTCCCGCCAGCGCCTGAACTGGCTCATGTCCCGGCCGTCGAAGGTAGGAAGGCTAGGAGAGAGCTTGCTGAGCTTGGGCCGAGCTGGGTCCTGGTACTCGTGCAGCTGCTGCCAGCTGAGAGCTGACGCCAGCGTGTCCAAGAGGACCTGGAAGACGGAGGCGAGATCTGGACCTGAGGTCGTTGATGGGCCTGGAGGCGGAGATGGTGCTGGAGGTCGTGGTGGCTGTGGAGGTGGCGGTGGTGGAAGGCGTGGACGCGGTGGCGGTAGGCGAACTGAACTGCGCACGCTCTGGGCTGTGTCGAAGCTGTCATCGATGCCGGCTGCTCAGGCGGCGGCAATGGCCTCGTCCAGACGGCGCTCTTCTTCATTCGCCCGTAGACGCTGTACCTCTGCTCGAGCATTTGCTAGCTCTTGGAGGATTTGGGCCTGGTCGGGAGCTGGAGCCGGTGCGGCGGCGGCAGCGGGTCCTGCTCTCGGCTCGGCCTCCCGCTCCGCCCCGCCCTCCTGCTGTTCCAGCTGCCCTTCCTCCTCTTCCCCGTCCTCCCCTTCTTTGCTCTCCTCTTCCGTTTCATCCCCCTCATCTCCTTTGTCTGCCGCCAGCCTCGCCTGTGTATGGTGAAGGTTTGGAACTGGCCGGTAGCGTACCTGGTCCTCCTGGTCCCATAGGTTCTGGTCCATGAGCTGAGACTTGATGGAGTGGGCGTAGGGATCGTCGCCTTCTTCTGGATCGCAGGTGTGGCAGACGATGGTGGGTTGTTGGCGGTGGGCCTCCGCGGCGGCCTGGGTGGCGTCGAAGAGAGCCCTCCAGACGTCCATGCTGGCGGAGCCGGGAGGGACGAAGGCGTCGTCGGCGGAGCGGCGGCAGATGGTGCGGCCGCAGCGAGTGCAGAGGAACTTGTTGTAGGAGTGCCGGTTGGCGCGCCCCGGTCCCAGCTGGCAGGCCCGGTCGCAGTTGTCGCAGCCCCGAAGGAAGTAGGCAGCTCGCTGAGGGACGGCCATGCTTGGGCAGGTGAACTTGTTCTGATTTAGAGTCCTTAGGAGGACTGTTGGGTGAGGAGAGGGTGAGGGATAGTGGATAGCTTGGAGCTAGAGAGCAGCCAGGGTTGCGCAAGCAAGCCGAGGCCTAAGAGGTTGAAGGAGAGGTGGGTAGGTATTGAGTGCAAAGCGAGTTCAGTCAAGGATGATGTCAGCAGCGCTTGCCCCCAAGAGAAGGTTTGAGAAGAAGGAGTGGAAGGATTGGAAATTGGGACGGCTTTTGCAGATAATGCCTGCTAGAGCCAAGGGATAGAGAAAGTGGGTGTGAAAGAGAAGTTGAAAAGGGTGAGAGATGGTGGGACTGGAGACGGCGAACTTGTTGACGTCGAAGCGATGGGAGCTGGCCTTGACGAAGTTGCCGTTGTCCCGCACCTCCAGGTTCTTGTTCCCGTCGTGGTGCTTCTCCCCGCCAAAGTGCCCGAAGCGGAGGAGGAAGACGAGACCCACAGGCTCCACTTGCGGAGGCCGCAGCTGGCGGACCTCCTTTTTGGCCGTGCGATTGTGTAGGACGCTGGTGTGTTTATTGAACTGAAAGCCAAAAGTGGGGCAATGGCAGCTGGGAAGGAAGATTGGGCGCTGCTGCAAAAACAAGGAACATTCAGGCGGCCTGGCGCGCAGCCGAACCAGTAATTCCCCTCCACACTGGTCTTTTATTTCTCATCCTTGCAGCTTCCGGCGTGGAAGAAGGCGGAAGAAACGCGCGGACGGAGGGGGCGGCCCCGGGCGCGGGCGGGCGGGGGGGCGGGGAGCCCCCCCCCCCCCCCCCCCCCCCCCCCCCGCGCGGCCCGGGGGGAGAGAGGAGGGCGCCCCGGGGGGCCCGCCATACCGGCCCCCGCCCCCCCCCTCCCCCCTCCTCTCCCCCTCTCCCTCCTCCTCCCTCCCCTCTCTTCTCTCCCCCCCCTCCCTCCTCCCCCTCCCTCTCCCCCCCCTCCTCTCCCCCCCTTCCCCCAAAAAACACACCCCCCCGCCCAACATTTTTTTTGTAAATGGCGGGCACGTTGGGCTTACTTTGCTGAAGACAAGGGCAGGCCACTCCGAAGGCCTTCTTTCGAAAACTTGCCGAGGATAGGCAGTAGAGCCAGAAATTGATCACCTTGTTCCACACCACCTCAACGCCTCCTTCTCTTCACTCCACCATCATTCCATGCAACTGACTGCTACCGAAACCAAAAAAAAGCTGGAAAAGAAACCAGATTGTTAGATATTTGGACGTAATCATGGTACATCCAGTGTGGGATCCGCACGATCTTAACGAATGCAGACGGAGCGTTGAGGATGAGGAAGGAGATTATGATGACACAGATCTGCTCAATTTTCAGCTTTCTCCTCGCTGAAAATCTGCATTCGGCTGTGTCTTACAGTGACAGTGATCTTGGTCTCGTTGCTGCTCTGGGCCTGTGCGTTGCTGTGGCTGTCGCGGGTCAGCAGGGAATCCTTGGCCTCAAACCGTCTCTTTCTCTCCTCCGAAAACAAGGCAGAGAGCAGAAAAGGAGACCTGTTTGAGGTGGAAGAGCAGGAGGGCATTTAGACCGGCAATGAGTATGAGAGGTCCGAAAATGTAGGCGATCATGTGGAAGTACTCGGCGAAAATGAAGCCGTTCACAGCCGCGCCCGAGATGCTGGTGTAGAATGGGTTGGCAGGGCTGGAGATGCGACTGATGCGGTAGAAGGCGGACGGTTGGATCTCCTGCCAATGCAGCCCCTCTTTCTGGCATCAGCTGCAGATGGGGATGAAGCGGAGGAAGAGGGAAGGGGAGGGGATGGGTATGAAGGAGGAGCTCTGCCTCATCGTAGTGCCAGGTCTGCTCCACTGGGCCACCGCGAAAGGCCTGCTTGTGGCAGAGGCGCAGCGGGACGTAGAGCATCAGCAGGTAGGTCGCCACGGCTCCCTAAACCTTTCTACTGGGAGGTCAAAGGGGAAGAGGAGTGTTTTGAGGGTAACGGTGAAGGTGAAGACGAAGACGATGGCAGCGGCGATCCGGGAGCGACGGAGTAGACGCCCGGCGGCGAAGGGGGAGCGGACGGCGATCACCCGCTCCACCGTCACTGCCATTGTGCACCTCCAATCCCCTACACTTCCCACAGCTCCAGAAAGAAGCAGTGTTAACCAGATGGAGGCCCCGGAGAACCAGTTGTTGAGGAAGAGGAGCGGGACCTCGGCCTGGAACCAGAAGCGGCGGAAGGCCAGGTTCATGGACATCTTGGTGTAGTATGAGAGCCAGGAGGGGGTGTAGCCTGAAGGGAGCTGCTGCTCAGGGAGGCAAGATGGAGAGAGAGGAGGAGACTGAGCAGGAAGAGAAGATCGGCCACAGCCAAGGCGCTGAGCAGCATGTTTGTCTTGTTGCGCATCGTCTTTGAGGTCAGGATGAGCAAATTCAGGATATTTCCAGCCAGCCCCACCGACAGCTGCAACTCACAGATCAATCACACATCACGTCAATCATTTAACATAAATGACCATTAAGTGTATAATTAGGATAGCTTTTCAAAAGTCAAATATCTGAAAAAGAGGGACGGACAAATATGTTTATCCCGCTTTTTCAGTTTTAGTTTCAATTTTGGGAATAAGGCAAAGTGAAAAAAAAATTCAGGAAAATTCAATTTTGATCTCCCTTGTTTGGCCGCTCAGCAGTGGTTGAGAATAAATAAAGTCAAAATTTTTAAGCCTCTAAAGCGGCAAATATTTATTATGATTATGAATATGAGGTTTTTGCTTAAAAACTGACAAAATGGTAACTTTTGGTTTTTTTGGAGGTTGATTGCACATTTTAATAAATTTAAATTTTATGGCGCAATCGGGACTTTGGTTTTTGAAACTTACACCCCAAACTTACTCATAATCATAAAAATTAGTTCAATTAAAAGAAAAAACTCTGCATGTTTTGTTGGCTTAATATTTTGAAAGGAACAAAATAATGATTGTGGGTCATTTTTAGGGTGTAGATTTCAAAAATTTACCTCCAAAACCTCCAAAAACAACCAAACATGTCATTTTTGCCAGCTCTTGGACCACCCCTTTCACCTCGGAGAGAAGGGAAGGCGTACCTGAACTGGGAAGATGTAGCGCCAGATGAGTATGGTGACGCGGTAGACGGGATGTGTGTCCTGGATGAAGGGTACGGTCTTGTTGACGCAGGGCACCTCGTCCCAGTCGATGGCGGCGGCGAGGGTGGAGGCGAGCTCCTCGCTCCCGTTCATGGCGGACAGGAAGCCGTCTGGCTCAAAGTAGACCATGCTCAAGCCTTGCACCAGAGCCATGGCTGGCAGCCCTCTCCTGACTCTGTCGCGCTCACAGTTGCCGAGACTGAAGGGAACGCCGCAGGGGGGGAAGCTGGGGCCGTTTGCGGACACTTAGGTTGCAGATTTGGAAGAAGGCGGTGGAGGGGGAAGTGGATGGAGGGAGGGGGGAGAAGTGGGTGAAATGTGATCCTGCCCGTGGGCGAGGGGGGAGACGGCCGAGACTCTTCTGAGCGGAGGCGGGGAATTGGGGAGAAGAATCTCAAATGTCGCCAAATTGTGCGCAAAAGTAGAAGCGCCAAATGGGGCCCCGGCCATTGGAGGCACGTGCCATCCCCCCACCCTATCCCCGCGCCATTTTAAAAGCACCCTCCCAACCCAGCTTCCGGTTGAACATTATCAAATAGAGACCGGCAAAGCTCCAGGTAAACAACTACCGTCCAGAAGAAATGTGAACACGCTGCAAAAAATCAATTAAAGAGCTTGCTTGGCAAAAGGGCAAAAAATACCTAATTTTCTGGAAAGGGAACGAGGCGGGAGAAGGGAGCACAGTAGGAGGGGGGGGGGGCAATTGTGCTTGAGTAGGAGGCGCAGGGAGGACAGGGGCTAGAGAGGCATAAAGTGGCTGTGAGCAGCACGAAGGAACGTAAAGCCCTGGTCTACTTGGCAGGCCCGCGAAAACAAGAAATCCTGCCCCGCTCAACGACCAAATGGTTGCCACAGCTTAAGCGCGAAGAAATTCGCTTCCGAATACCTAGAGTCCAGAGCTCTTGCTCGCAAAGAATGCTTGAGAAAAAGTGAATTGATGTAGCCCAGCTTTATAGCTTAACTTACCCAAAAGCTCAACAAAAACTTCGACCAAAAATTTAGAGACACTGCGTTTTTGCACGTCGGCCGTGAAATTGCACCATTTTCGATATAATTTTTAAAGTTTCAGGCCCCAATTTTAAGGTTTATAGACCATTAATATATAGTGGGTTATAACAATAGCCCAAAAAGTATCTCATATCTTCTGTTTATTTGCAATTGAAGGTGGGGAAATTTTATTCAGCTTTAATTGAATTTTACTTGCGACTGAAGTGGATGAAATATTTTTATAGCACAAAATAGGTTTTTTACCTTAGATTGTGAATTTTGTACACACTAAAAATTATTGCCAGTCCAATGTAAACATGGATTAATTAATGAGAAGAGAGCACCTGACCAAATGACCAATCAAAATGTGAAAATATTTTTTAAAATAGGCATTAAAATATTTTTTTACTGACTCTGTTACCTACTGCCATTGCAATTTATTTCGATTAATTATAAAAGATATCCTCTAGTCTAATTCTACATACATATAATATTTTGAAAAAAATTGACAAACATTTGAATCCTAATTTTTTTTGAAAATTATATTTCAACTAATGGGTTTACTAAATTGTGCAAACTTGGGGAGCAACTACAATTTACCAAATCAATTGCCAAAAAAGATAAGGTGCTCTCTTATCATTAATTCATCCATGTTTACATTGGACTGGCAATAATTTTTACTGTGCACAAAATTCACAATCTAAGGTAAAAAACCTATTTTGTGCTATAAAAAAATTTCATCCACTTCAGTCGCAAGTAAAATTCAATTAAAGCTGAATAAAATTTCCCCCACTTCAATTGCAAATAAACAGAAGATAAGAGATACTTTTTGGGTTATTATTATAACCCACTATATAATAATTTCATCCACTTCATACAGGAGCAAAGCCCCTTATGCTTGGGTTGAAGATGACATTGATGATGAGCAGCTTGTTCACCGGGGCCTGGTGGAAGCCCATGAAGACCAGATAGAAGCAATCGGGCACCAGCATCGTAATCTACATCCCAAATTACCAAAAAGTTTCTGAGACCAAATACCTTTAGATTGCCTCAAGACGAAGTTGATGATGAGCTGTTTGTTCACCATGGACCGGTGGAAGCCCATGAATACCAGGTGGGAGCAAAAGAACACAAGAAATATAATCTACATAAAATTACCAATATGCTATTGTTGCTGAGACTAAAAATCCTTTAGAGTGGCTTGAGATGAAGTTGGTGATGACCTGCTTGTTCACCACGACCTGGTGGAAACCCATGAAGATCAGCTAGAAGAAATGGACAGCAGTAGCATAATCTAGATCCCAAATTACCTATACGAAGTTGTTTCTGAGACCAAGAACCCTTTAGATTGCCTTGAGATGAAGTTTATGATGACCTGCTTGTTCACCACGGCCTGGTGCAAGCCCATGGAGACAAAGTGGAAGCAAATGGGTGCCAGAATCGTAATGTAGGTCCATAAATACCTATATTTTGCCATTTTAAGGCCAAAAAAACCCTATAAAATGCCTAGAGATGAAGTTGATAATGACATGCTTGTTCACCATGGCCTGATGCAAGCCCATGGAGCCCAGGTGGAAGCAACCGGGTACCAAAATTGGAATCTACGACCAAAAGTAACTATATGGTGCCTTTTAGGCCAAAAACCCTATAAAATGGGTCAAGATGAAGTTGATGATTAACTGCTTGTTCACCACGGCCTTGTGCACGCCCATGAAGACCAGGTGGAAGCAAACGGGTGCCAGAATCGTAATCTACGTCCAAAAATACCTATATGGTGCCTTTTTAAGGCCAAAAACCTATAAAATGCCTCAAGATGAAGTTGATGATGACCTGCTTGTTTACCACGGCCTTGTGCATGCCCATGGAGACCAGGTGGAAGCAAACGGGTGCCAGAATCGTAGTCTACGTCCAAAAATACCTATATGATGCCATTTTAAGGCCAAAAAAACCTATAAAATGCCTCAAGATGAAGTTGATGATGACCTGTTTGTTCACCATGGCTTTGTGCATGCCCATGGACACCAGGTGGAAGCAAACGGGTGCCAGAATCGTAATCTAGGTCCAAAAATACCTATATGGTGCTGTTTTATGGTCAACTACACTAGAAAAACATCACAAAAAACATCATAAACATCAGAAAAAACATGAGAATACTGGATTTCTACCCAAAAAGTTGATGTTTCGACCTAAAAAACGCAGAAAATGCAAAAACTAGGGGTGCCATGACACTCAGCGGCATCGATTTACCCTAGAACCGTTGAGATCCACACCCCAGATGTTGCCCAAGTGTCTGCAACACTTGCTGGACGGACGGAAGGTCGGTCGGACGGTCGGTTTGCGCCCAGACATCGGACATTTTTTGCGCGGCCAAAGGCCGCCTGCCGCGGAGGGCAGGGCAGTCAGAGCTCCGGAGGCCGGAGGGCATGGGTGCGGAGGCCCCGGAGCGTAGCCTAGCATGCGAAGCATGCTAGGCGAAGCGTAGGGGCCGTAGCACCCATGCCCGGAGGCCGGAGGAGCTCTGGCGCCCTGCCCGAAGCGGCGGGCGGCCAAGGCCAGCTTAAGCAGTTACCCCATTTTTGCGTCCGTCTTTCCGCATATATATATATATATATATATATATATATATATATATATATATATATATATATATATATATATATATATATATATATATATATATATATATATATATATATATATATATATATGTGTCATTCCGGGGCCCGGCCTCCACGGTTTTTCAACCAAATTGGCTGAAATTTTGCATGAAGGTCCGCCTGGGTGGTATCTCCAGGCCATTTTTGGTGCTTGGCGTAATTTTGTGTTTTTCGCCCAAAACTCAACTTTTTGATGTTTCAAAGCACCAAAAATCATAAATCGCTGGTTTTTCAATGAAATTGGCTGAAATTTTGCTTGAAGGTCCAGCTAGCTGCTGACATGACAGGTTTATTGGGATTTTGCGATATTTTTGGATTTTTCCCCAAAACTTAGAATTTTGATGTTTCAAAACAAAAAAAATCATAACTCCCTGATTATTGGATGAAATTGGCTGAAATTTTGCATGAAGGTCCGCCTAGGTGGTGGCTTGACAGGTTTTTTGGATTTTGCGATATTTATGGATTTTTTTCCCAAAACAGAATTTTGATGTTTCAAAATAAAGAAATCATAACTCCCTAGTTTTTGGCAATATTGCTTGGAACAGAGGCCGCGCATCTTGGCGAAAGCCGAGAATACCTTGTTTTGAAAGTTTTTTAAGAATAAGTTTCAAAATAATTGACAAAAAACGATTTTCAAAAAAAAGACCCCCCACAATTCGACCACGGCGCGTCGATTGAGCCTATTTTCAGAGTTCTGTGATGTCTCTGGGATGCGCTACAGCCTGCCAAGCACTGGGAAACCTGCAATTAGTTGTGTTGCTTGATAAGAGGGGCTGGGCGCTACCGCTCCGCTAGCGCTCCGCTCGCGCCAGCCCAATAAATCAAGAACAATTCAAAATTATGCTTATGCTAAGAAACCTCTGGTATTGCCTGGCATGCATCGCATGCATCGCATGCTAGGCAATGCTTAGCGCCCGTTCCCTAGGGCATACGGAGCTCTGACTGCCCTGCCCTCCGCGGCAGGCGGCCTGCGGCCACGCAAAAAGAAGACATGGAACGCGCGGAGAGCGCTAATGAAGTGAATTTGCCGGGCAGAGCCTATTTGGCGCTCATATTTCTCCGCTGCCACAAAGCGCACTTGGAAGTCATTGCGGGGCTGCGGAGGTGGATGGGGGCATAAAGGGGCGCAAACAAGAGCGCTGGATTGATGCCGTCGACAGACACAGGGGGGGCGTACAAAGCCTAGCGCCTGGATACCCTGCAACACAACGCCGTCCCTCATACGTCAAGCCTCGCCCACACAAATCGCAATAAGCTCGCCCCCCTTCATCGCTTCCCAGCCCTGCCTTCATCCACCAGGCCGAGTTAGACAGGGGCCCAGTGCCAAAGGGCACCTGTCGGAAGGCATTTGCTAAACGAACAGTGACAGTCACCTCTGGCATTTAGCTGCTGCCGCATAGGCTAAGGGGGATGGGAGATGGCAGAAGGAGGGGGGGGGTGCAAATTCCGGCAAATTGGGCCTCCCCAGCCATGCCAAAGCCGATTGGCAGCCCATGTGCGCGGAATAGGGAATGATATTAATTTCTGGCCAATGCCGGTGACGCAGCTAGATGGCTGGGAGGGTGCTGAAAGGGCGAAGGCGTTTTGAAGGAGTGCTAAGGGCGCTTTCCGCAGACAGCCCGACGAAGCCAATCAAAGGCCTCCCCAAACTGTTTGTCACCCAAGCCCTCTGGATTGTGAAAGCTAAAAGGAGCAAGGCTGGGTGCAATTCTCTGTAATGTCTGGTTAATTTCCAGCCAGCCCAATTTACCGGCTCGGCAGCCTATTTCGCTTGGCTACACCACTCCAAACTTGCTTGGCTGGCTTTTGAGCTGCCCTCGGTATCAATGTTGGAGAGAATGCAAAACAAAAAAGGAGAAACTGAATAATTAAGGCCTAAAAATGGTCTCTTGCAAGGGAGAGAAATGAAAACCGCTTCAATTGAAAAGGGGAACCGAGATAATGAAAAGATCTAGCGGAAACGGAGTAGATTGAATGGAGTCACTTTGCCGAGGCGAGATTAAAACGGACCAACGAACCTAACACACCAAAAACAGCATTCAACAACAGCAAAACATCCTGCTCTAACGCATTATAAAATATATCAAAGAATTCGGCATATCACACCCAGCCGGGGTTAACTAGAATATTTTGATGGCTGTAACCATGCATGGGCGATGAAGGTAACCCAGCATTCTTCATCTCACATCCATAAACCTTGAAAGCTCGCGCCTATTTGCATAAATAGTTAATCCAATTCAGAAAAAGCCTATTCGTACCAGCAGATCATCCAGCAGACTACGCACCCTCCTCCCCATTTATCATATACACCTATTGAAGAAATCCCCTCTCCATTTGCCCAATATTAACACCTACACCAAGTTAGTCTATACCAATTTGATTGGCGCATGCTACGCGATACCTTTGCTCAGGTCATAGTTGAGCTACAGTCGCTAGATTAAGTAAAGTTAGTCAACATCTAAATGGTTTTCGTGCTATCAAGCCTCCGCTTACTCGGTAAGATAGATTAATTGACAACAAAACAGGGGTAGATTTAAGTTACATAACATAACGTTCGCCTACATAACATAACATAAAATACTGTTTCTATTTCCTCTCTTAGGCTTAGTCAAAAACTCATGTATACTGTGACAGTACCAAGTATAGTTGCTAAGGGGCCACCAAACATACTGTGGCAGTACCAAGTAATGTTATGTTATGTAGAAGAATGTTATGTTATGTAACTTAAATGACCCCACAAAACAGTGGGCACAAAGCTATCTATATGAAAATTCCTCAAATTAAAACTTCAAGATTTACATCGATTTGCCCTTAGCAATTAAAAAATTCGGTTCATGAAAAGGGCTTTTTAAACGTGGAGAGGCTTTCCTAAATACGGGGATATGATAAAGGGGGTGGTGCATAATCCATCTCACCTTAAAAGTTTTCTTGAAAATGAGCCCATGTTTTCAACACTAGAGTCAGAAAATGGATATTCTCCAGTTCTCTAGATTTGAGAAGCTGATCAAAAGCTGGGAGTCGGATTTCTTGAAAAAATGGGAAAAAGGAAGCTGAACGGCAGGTCCAGCCGAAGAAATAGCCTGACTGGCTTTGCGGCAAACAAGTAAGGCTTGGGAAGGATTTGAGCAGCGCTGAAAGGGCCTGGATTTGATTTGGGCGGCAGGCACTTCCTCCCCTCTTCTTCCTCCACTCTTCCTTGCCCTTTTACAGCTCAATTCCCGCCTTCAGCACCCATATATTTGACACCTAACCACCATTCTTCACTCAATCAAAAAACCGACCTTTGTCATTGCCAAAAAGGCATTACTCGCAGTGGAAGAGAGGATGAAGAGTGGCGTTCGCTGGCGCCATGTGGGGCTGGGCATTTGCGCATCCAATCTAAATCACAAGTGGTCATCAATTGAATGGCATTTTGGAGCAATTTAGCGATTTATATTTTATCGTTGTTCTAATTCTAATTGTTCTAATTGTTCTTTTCTAATTGTTCTTTTTTGGAACTCAATTGTAAATCGGGAAGAAAACCAGCCGAGCCTTCCAGTTCAGTTGTAGGACAGGAGAGTTCAGTTGTAAGACACATATGGTTAGGTTGCTGGCCAGCAGCTCTTTTGCTTTTAATTTTCGATGGTTGCTATGATGGCTCTCACAGCCCTCTACGTGCTAAACGGAGGACTCTGAAATGCTCCAGAACATTCTTTGGAAGCTTGAAGCTGTGTCAAAATGCTTGTAGTCTTTCCTTTTCCTCAGATTTCCAGGTTCCAGCTCAATATGTACAGTTCAATGTATGTACATTCGGTATAAGTTTTGGGGACATCACTCAACAGCAGGGACCCTCATGCTTGTAGCGCATCTTTTAGCGTTAGATAGAAGAAGTTACCTATATGTCCAGTTTCCCAGCGAGATACCAAGTGAATGAAAATGATCTGCCAAATATCCAGGATGGGGAGGGAAACGGATGGAAGGAGCCGAAGGTGAGTCCGCTCATCTGCAGTTCAAATCCTCATCATTCGCGCTCCGTCTCTGTCCTGCCCGGGGCTGCCAAACCGATTTGAGCAGCTCTTTGAGCTCAGCCTTGCGCTGTGCGGAGAGTGGCTGGGCCTTCCCCGATCGACGCGGCATCCCCAGCCAGACCAGGAAGCCAGGCTCCGCTCAAATCAGCTCCCCACATTGCCGTCTATCAATGGCTGTCCCTAAGGCTCTTACGAGGTTCCAGAACGGCCTTGGCTGTCGCCTGGAAGAGGAGGGCGGAGGAGAGGAGGAGCAGAAAGGCCTGCATCTCTTCCGACTAGACTTCGGCGGCAGAGGATGGCTGTCTCTGCGGAAGGCTGAGTGCCGGCGCCTCTTATGTCAGAGGCAGCCAGTTCTGCCCAGAGACATTAGGAGCGAAGATATACTGTTTCTTTGTGCTGCTGGCTGACATTTGAGACGTCTAAGATTGTTCTGGGTGGCCTTAAGAGAGGGTGTCTGTAAGGGTCGAGAAAAATTTTTACTCGGATTTTTGAAAGTTGGCCTCAATCGATGGGCTATATAGTGGGATACTTGGCCCTGAAAACCGTTTTGAAAATTTCAGCTTTGTATTAGAGATATGGCCATTATTGTGAAAAGAGGTCCAAAAATGGCCCAAAATTCCGATTTTCGACATAAACTTTTTCAAATAGGCATAGCTTGAGCTATGTTCTACCAAATTCAAAAATTCAAAAGCTCACCTGTTTCTGAACATTTAGGCAACATTATATGTGCCATTGACCTATAGTGGCATGATTTGGATGGCCGTTACAAAGGTGAGAACCAAAAATTTACCAAAACTGATATGTTAAAATTTTGCAAATTTTTGTCATTTTCTCCAAATTTTAAGTCAAACGTCACCCTTTTGACGCCGGATTCTGAATTTTCAACTAATTTTGGACCTAGGGACACCTTTCATTTGCCCATATTGGTGAGCACAATCGAAATCCATCAGTCAAAATTTGATGATATCTAGACCCAGCCCTATGTTATAACATAGGACGATTTGAATGCTACAACATTTTTGCACTAAAAAACTTCCTATTCCTTAGGATTTCAATTGGAGTCAATTTCCTTTCAAGACTAAGTTACTCCAGCCCTATGGCAGGTACCCATGCAGAAAAATCACTGGCCACTTCAAATTTTTGCTTCCAAAGAGACCCAGACTTGAGAGCAAGTCCGAATTTTGCCCTATGCTATAACATAGGCAAAAAATGTTAAAAAATTTCTATCCCTTCAAAATATGGGCTCAAATACACCTGAAAATAGTATATTTTGATGTGGTTCTTTGTTTAAACATAAAACTATATGCAGCCAAATTTGGTCTAATTTAGGCCAAAAATGACCACAAACTCAAACAGCTGAAAGTCTTCAATTAAAAACAAATGGCTAAAAAAATATTATTTTCAGGTGTATTTGAGTCCATATTTTGAATATTGGGCATTGGAATCAAATTTCAAGACAGCAATATTTTTGACCATTTTTTGCCTATGTTATAGCATAGGGCGAAATTCGGACTTGCTTTTAAGTCTGGGTCTCGTTGGAAGCAAAAATTTGAAGTGACCAGTGATTTTTCTGCATGGGTACCTGCCATAGGGCTGGAGTAACTTAGTCTTGAAAGGAAATTGACTCAAATTGAAATCCTAAGGAATAGGAAGTTTTTTAGTGCAAAAATGTTGTAGCATTCAAATCGTCCTATGTTATAACATAGGGCTGGGTCTAGATATCATCAAATTTTGACTGATGGATTTCGATTGTGCTCACCAATATGGGCAAATGAAAGGTGTCCCTAGGTCCAAAATTAGTTGAAAATTCAGAATCAGGCGTCAAAAGGGTGACGTTTGACTTAAAATTTGGAGAAAATGACAAAAATTTGCAAAATTTTAACATTCTCACCTTTGTAACGGCCATCCAAATCATGCCACTATAGGTCAATGGCACATATAATGTTGCCTAAATGTTCAAAAACAGGTGAGCTTTTGAATTTTTGAATTTGGTAGAACATAGCTCAAGATATGCCTATTTGAAAAAGTGTATGTCAAAAATCGGAATTTTGGGCCATTTTTGGACCTCTTTTCACAATAATGGCCATATCTCTAATACAAAGCTGAAATTTTCAAAACGGTTTTCAGGGCCAAGTATCCCACTATATAGCCCGTCGATTGAGGCCAACTTTCAAAAATCCGAGTAAAAGTTGTTTGTTGAGTTTCTTGACCCTTACAGAAAACCCCTCTTAATTAGATAGGGTTTGCTTTGAGCGACGGCTTGAATAAGCATTGTCTTGTGTAAGAATAGCAACTGGCCGGAAGCTTGTGAAGCAGATGGGAAGCCGGCTCCTTTGTCTCCCATGTTCAGTACCATGCTTCTGTTATTTTAGAACTCTACCTGCACCAGGACAAAAACATTCATACTATGCCAGTTTCTCACTCAACTGAAGCACTGCGTTTTGTGGGAATAGTTTAAGGGGAGGTTGCATTTGCATACAGAGCTAACTGAATGCAGCTTGCCCAAAAACCTCTCACCCTGTTCTTGTCTCATCTTAGAAATAGCTGGTACCATCCGCAAGCCGCAATAAATAGTTGTATTTCTTTGAGTTTACTCAGGGCGTTTGCAATTTTTGGAGAAAAGAGACCCACCTTTGGCTTGCCAATGGTACCAGATATTTCTTCCACATTTGATAAAGAAAAATAAAAATTTCGCTTTGCTCCCTCGCGCCAGCCCAAATTTCATCCAGTGTGTCAGTTCTTAACCTACTCTCGTCAACCGCGGCATTCTGCCATAGGGTTGTTGGGGAGCTAAGTTGGGGTTGGGCTTTATTTTGGTCTGGGAAGACGAGGCAATGATTTCTGTCAAGGGCTGAAGAATGTACCTTTCGGTCAACGCTACTCGCATTCCATCAATCAACGTTAATGTCATGTTAATATGGCTGGCATTGCATATAAAGTCCTAGAGGATCTAAACAATAAACTTAGCCCTTGAGGATCTAAACAAGAAAGCACAGTAAACTCTTGGAGATTGTCTAGACCATTAACACCTCTTTCTCGTATCAATTCTACAGCATAAGGTGTTTATGAATTAAGGACCATCAAAAAGATCTAGACAAGATTTAATGCAATCGTGAATTACTTTCATTTAAGTTGAGAAACAATTGATCAATAATTTCAATAGGTCTATTTTATTGGTCTTACATAATTGAGCTGGCGCGAGGGATCAAAGCGAACCGTCAGCGCATGTATTTCTTAAACTTTAAACCAGTGGCGGATATAGGATTTTGGTTCGGGGGGGGGGGGAAATTTGGGTCAAAATTTTTTCAATGGTCCTTATCTAAATGCGCGCGAAGCGCGCAAAAATTTTCAATCTAGATTGCAAAAATAAGCGCCAAATAACTTTAAAAAATCACAAAAATGGTATTAAATTTGCAAATTTTCCGCGTCGCGGAAAAATTTTTTGAAATGAGGCTCTCAAAACACAAAAATGGACAAGTAAATTTGGTCAATTCTACTACACTAGTCTCTGCGCGCGAAGCGCGCGAAAATTTTTTGACATGATGCATCTAAAAGGGTGAAATTTTCCCCCTTCCTGAAAATTTCGGGGGGGGGAATTCCCCCCCCCCCCCGAAATCCGTTCGGGGGGGGGGGAACGTCCCCCTTTTCCCCCCCTATATCCGCCACTGCTTTAAACTCAGGGCAATGGAATTTTCTGGAAAAAAGCGGCTTAATTTTGGCTTGCCGATGGTACTAGGTAATCTTCTGTTTGCCTGTGTTGTTTAGCATTAGAGTCGCAATTTCAGGGTGTTTTCTGCACCAATGATTCCACCTCCGCACGTACAAATATTTTCGTCTACCCATCAAAGGCTGGATTAATGCATCATTTGCGCTTGCCGACAGGCAGAGCTCTGCTGCTCCTCTTCATCTACCTCATCCCCGCCTCCAGGGGAAACGAAGGTTGCTAGGCGGACTGGACAACAGCCAGAGCCTTGATTGGGTCAACATAGGCCAGCATAAAGGAGGCTAGATGGCAGCCATGCTTTGCCTCCTGTTACTCTTCTCTTTCGCTAAGGCCCAGACGCCCGTGGGTTGGCAGCTCTTCAGTTCTACTCACGCAGCATAGAGTTCATAGGCCGTCTTTGCAGACGAGGCAATCGTGGCCACGCCGAAGAGTCCAGGCAACCTGAGCGTAGTCTACGAACTGCGCTCCGTCCCGCTGCCCGCCAACAACCGCTATCCGCGGGACGTGAGCGTGGACGCTTGGAAAGCCTGCACTGCCGTTAGGCCAGCCCCCTCTCTCCCCCCCTACTCAGCCCACATCCCCCACCTGCAGGCCAAAGTCGGCGGCTACAACCTGGCCTGGATACGGGACGAGATGGAGCTCAAGGTTGGCGCTCTTGGCTCTGGCCTACTGCAGCTGAAGAGAAGCAGGCCTTCCTGCAGGCTGTGCAACGCCTGCTCAACTCCCCGGAGTTGGCCGCCTACTGCAGCGCTGTGGACGACCTGGGGCCTCAATACCATCTGGTTTCATGCTCTCTGTGCCCATCTCTACAGGCCGCTGCTTGAAGCTGGAGTGGGCTTTCAGTGTTCCAAGGTGGCCATAGGGCTGCTGCAGAAGCAGAACACGGCCACTGCGCTCTGGTGGCTCGCCGTCCGCCCCTCCTACTGGCAGTACAACTACGGCCCTGGCACTGGAGCCGTAGACGCAGATCAGGATTGGCCAGAGCTCATGTGTGCCTTCACCATTTTCCCTCCTAATTTCCACCGATATTTCCAAGCCGACCTCCCTACGTATGTAGATAGACGAACTGCCAGACTTCAGGGCTAACATCCCAGACACGGGAACGTTGAACAACGTCGGCTATATTGGTGGCCCATTCTCGGACGCAGAGTGGGGGCCAGAGGGAGCACTACGACTCCACCACTACACCCAGGCTTGGACTACTGAAACACGGGCAGAGCAGCGCCGGGCTCTCTACATCTGCGAGCGACCGCCACTCCCTCCACCACCGCCTGTCTGTTAGTGCCTTCCCTCTTTTGTACTTGGACGCAGAGTGGGGGCCAGAGGGAGCACTACGACTCCACCACTACACCCAGGCTTGGACTACTGAAACACGGGCAGAGCAGCGCCGGGCTCTCTACATCTGCGAGCGACCGCCACTCCCTCCACCACCGCCTGTCTGTTAGTGCCTTCCCTCTTTTGTACTTGGACGCAGAGTGGGGGCCAGAGGGAGCACTACGACTCCACCACTACACCCAGGCTTGGACTACTGAAACACGGGCAGAGCAGCGCCGGGCTCTCTACATCTGCGAGCGACCGCCACTCCCTCCACCACCGCCTGTCTGTTAGTGCCTTCCCTCTTTTGTACTTGGACGCAGAGTGGGGGCCAGAGGGAGCACTACGACTCCACCACTACACCCAGGCTTGGACTACTGAAACACGGGCAGAGCAGCGCCGGGCTCTCTACATCTGCGAGCGACCGCCACTCCCTCCACCACCGCCTGTCTGTTAGTGCCTTCCCTCTTTTGTACTTGGACGCAGAGTGGGGGCCAGAGGGAGCACTACGACTCCACCACTACACCCAGGCTTGGACTACTGAAACACGGGCAGAGCAGCGCCGGGCTCTCTACATCTGCGAGCGACCGCCACTCCCTCCACCACCGCCTGTCTGTTAGTGCCTTCCCTCTTTTGTACTTGGACGCAGAGTGGGGGCCAGAGGGAGCACTACGACTCCACCACTACACCCAGGCTTGGACTACTGAAACACGGGCAGAGCAGCGCCGGGCTCTCTACATCTGCGAGCGACCGCCACTCCCTCCACCACCGCCTGTCTGTTAGTGCCTTCCCTCTTTTGTACTTGGACGCAGAGTGGGGGCCAGAGGGAGCACTACGACTCCACCACTACACCCAGGCTTGGACTACTGAAACACGGGCAGAGCAGCGCCGGGCTCTCTACATCTGCGAGCGACCGCCACTCCCTCCACCACCGCCTGTCTGTTAGTGCCTTCCCTCTTTTGTACTTGGACGCAGAGTGGGGGCCAGAGGGAGCACTACGACTCCACCACTACACCCAGGCTTGGACTACTGAAACACGGGCAGAGCAGCGCCGGGCTCTCTACATCTGCGAGCGACCGCCACTCCCTCCACCACCGCCTGTCTGTTAGTGCCTTCCCTCTTTTGTACTTGGACGCAGAGTGGGGGCCAGAGGGAGCACTACGACTCCACCACTACACCCAGGCTTGGACTACTGAAACACGGGCAGAGCAGCGCCGGGCTCTCTACATCTGCGAGCGACCGCCACTCCCTCCACCACCGCCTGTCTGTTAGTGCCTTCCCTCTTTTGTACTTGGACGCAGAGTGGGGGCCAGAGGGAGCACTACGACTCCACCACTACACCCAGGCTTGGACTACTGAAACACGGGCAGAGCAGCGCCGGGCTCTCTACATCTGCGAGCGACCGCCACTCCCTCCACCACCGCCTGTCTGTTAGTGCCTTCCCTCTTTTGTACTTGGACGCAGAGTGGGGGCCAGAGGGAGCACTACGACTCCACCACTACACCCAGGCTTGGACTACTGAAACACGGGCAGAGCAGCGCCGGGCTCTCTACATCTGCGAGCGACCGCCACTCCCTCCACCACCGCCTGTCTGTTAGTGCCTTCCCTCTTTTGTACTTGGACGCAGAGTGGGGGCCAGAGGGAGCACTACGACTCCACCACTACACCCAGGCTTGGACTACTGAAACACGGGCAGAGCAGCGCCGGGCTCTCTACATCTGCGAGCGACCGCCACTCCCTCCACCACCGCCTGTCTGTTAGTGCCTTCCCTCTTTTTTGTACTTGGACGCAGAGTGGGGGCCAGAGGGAGCACTACGACTCCACCACTACACCCAGGCTTGGACTACTGAAACACGGGCAGAGCAGCGCCGGGCTCTCTACATCTGCGAGCGACTGCCACTCCCTCCACCACCGCCTGTCTGTTAGTGCCTTCCCTCTTTTATTACTCGGACGCAGAGTGGGGGCCAGAGGGAGCACTACGACTCCACCACTACACCCAGGCTTGGACTACTGAAACACGGGCAGAGCAGCGCCGGGCTCTCTACATCTGCGAGCGACCGCCACTCCCTCCACCACCGCCTGTCTGTTAGTGCCTTCCCTCTTTTGTACTTGGACGCAGAGTGGGGGCCAGAGGGAGCACTACGACTCCACCACTACACCCAGGCTTGGACTACTGAAACACGGGCAGAGCAGCGCCGGGCTCTCTACATCTGCGAGCGACTGCCACTCCCTCCACCACCGCCTGTCTGTTAGTGCCTTCCCTCTTTTATTACTCGGACGCAGAGTGGAAATTTTTTTGAGAGAAAATATACTTAATTTTCGCTTGCCGATAGTACCAGATATATTATGGTCATCTATTCTCCCAAACCAGTATCCTATTATTGATCCAAAATTGCACATGTTAAGCTCGCACAGGCATAACAAAATTGTATTTGTTGAGATTGTTTGCAGCATCAATGAGTTTCCACATCCACAAAGAAGCTCGTGTAGAGTACTCGGAGGCCTACGCAGTGGAGGTGTTGAGCGGCTATGCAACGCCAACCGCTTGTGTCCCACTTTGCCACCAGCGCCAAGGAACCTGCTTTGCTTTCTCCGCTAAAAATGTTCCTATTTCCTCCTCTCTCCTCTTTTCTCCCTCCATTTTCTTTCCTCCAAACTAGTAATAGCATGCAGGCTATTAGGCATGCAGCTAGTAGGCTAATAGGCATGCAGCCAATGCTTTTGAGAAAAGAAAATAGGAAAAAGAAAACACATTTAAAGTACGGTTTGCAGGAAGCAAACGGGAGCATCACGTGCTACTTGATGGCAGCGTTCTTCGGGCTTGAATCAAGCAATGGCTGGTTTGCAGGAGAAATTCTTTATTAACCTATAAGCTTCAACCTAATCAAGTTTTCTTTACAAAAATGGAGAAAGTGATAAACGTGTATTGCTTGTCCAGAAACTATTACTGTACTGCTCCCATATGTTTTCTATAAAGACAAAGAGCGTATCTCAGGCAACGAGGTACATGTCAATGCATCATTTGGTGCGTCGCCTGGGTGGCATGGGAAAAACTCATTTCACTCTACTATGCAACCGAAATGAGGAATGCAGAGTGAAAGGCGAAAAGAGAGGCCAAAGCTCTGCTCTGAAAAAAGTCTGCCCAGCTGGTGGCCTCTGGCAGTTTAGCACATCTGAGTATTAAGGTGATGCTGGTCTATCGTTTTACATCTTTTACGACTCGCTTTAAAACGCCCGCCCTCGAAAGGCCTCCTCACATTCACACCTTCCCCATTCCCACTCCTCACCTCAGCGTCAAATATGACGGAGGAGTTGCAACGCCAGTTCCCCAACGTCCATCCTTTTCTGCTCAAGAAATGGCAGCGAATATTCACCGCATTCTTCGGTTTCATTTTGCTGCATCCTAGATAAATAAAGCGTCACTAATCAAATTCTTGACGAAGAGTTCAAGACTGAGCGTTTGCAGACTGCAACGCGGGTGGGGCGGTGGACTGGGGTGATTTCTACCTCATCACCAGGGTGAGCAAAGGAGGGTGTATGGGAGGAGTGTGAGTGTGGTGGAGTGCAGAAAGTGCGCGACATCTATGGGGCGGACTCTGAACAGATGCAGATGGCTAAGAAGTCCCTGAAGGACCTTTGGACCGGGCTCCTGGACTTAGCCGATGCCAATGCGGACAAGGTTCTCTCTCCATAATTCTCCACTCACCTCAGGACTAGTCTCCTTCTTGCCTTGGCCTTGCACCAGGAAGATTTTGCCTGACCTATTGCGGCATATTGCGCAGAACATCTCGATCACGGAGTGGGTGAAAGCGCTGGAGAAGCAGAAGGGGAACACGGAGGCGCCCTGGTTTAAGAACTACGCCAATTTCCTCTTCCGCCTCTTCGATGTCTCCAGTACCCTCCTTTCCCCTCCAACTGCTCTCTCCATACTTCAGCCAGCGTTTGCTACTGCAGACGACAACGTGCTGGATATTGCAGAGTATGCGGACGGTATGTCAGCCTACGGATTCCCAGAGGCCAACTCCCATGCCGCCTTTCCACGTTTTGCCCTGGTTCAGCGCTTATACTTCCTATTATATAGTTCTGAATTTTGACCAAAATGCAGAATTAACAAATATATTATAAATTTTTCGGTAAATTTGGCGCATATTGATTTTATTCTATTCTCTAAAGAAGGTTCAAATCAATTGTATTGAATTGGTTTTTCAAATAATTAAGGGTTCTCTACTCATAAAAATCAAATTACGCATGGCAAAAACGGCAAAATAAGTAAAAAATAAATTGTGATTAAATCCTGTCCTAGGGCGCGACAGCGCCCTAGTTATGAATGGGTGATCGAGTTTTTGGGTGGTTGCATGTCACGAGGTTCAGCGCCTTGGATATTGGATGAAACCATGGACATATATACATCAATCGAAAGCTCTCAATGAGATCTAGATGACGAAAATCGTGAAATTTTGATTTAGGCCTCTGAATTTTAATAAATAACTAAAATATGAACTGAAATATATAAAAAGGGAAACTGCGCAGATTTTTATAAACTGATGCTCAGGTTAGCTTCAATGCAAAGGGAAACTGCTCAGATTTTTATGATTTGATGCTCAGGTTAGCTTCAATGCAATAGATCTTAATTCCTAGGGCGCGACAGATCTTAAATTCCAAAATCTTAATTCCAAGCGATGGATTTATCCCAATGACTGTTTGAAGCCTTGTTCATGTGGCAAGTAAATATGTCTTCCACATGGCCAAGACCTAGACAAGACTAAAATGATACAGCATGAGCTGCTTATGAATTGTCAATCATCAAAAAGAAATAGACAAGGTGTGACAAAATCGTGATAAATTTCGATTTAAATTATAAACCATTTTGAGTCAAAGTTTTAACAGGTTCATCTACGAAATCCACTGAGCATTCATAAGCAGGCGGCAATTTTGGCACAAAGAGGACAAAAATTAGTGAATGATAGAAAATACAACTAGTGAAATAAAAAAATTGTTACATCAAAAAAAAATTTCTGAATTTTTGGTCACAATGAAATTATAAATTTACTAAATGAGGTGTAACAAAATAAAACAAACAAAATTAAATTTAAATTGAAATTAGCTAAAGTAAAGTTAACTTTTGCTGGCATTTGCAATATGATCAATTTTTTATTTTCAAATCACTTTTCAAATTTT
Organism: Ptycholaimellus sp. GST1_10; assembly: GCA_030248095.1. Taxonomy (NCBI): domain Eukaryota; kingdom Metazoa; phylum Nematoda; class Chromadorea; order Chromadorida; family Chromadoridae; genus Ptycholaimellus; species Ptycholaimellus sp. GST1_10. The sequence goes on from JASANA010001053.1 coordinate 24,632, forward strand.
ATATGTACTTTTCTGTAAGAGGCTTCTGTAAGAGTAAAGTTCAAAAATAACATCATTTAATCAAAAATTAAAGACAAAATAAAAACCAGAATAATTGAAATGACAAGTTTCCTGCCATAAATTGCCGCCTGCTTATGAATGCTCAGTGGATTTCGTAGATGAACCTGTTAAAACTTTGACTCAAAATGGTTTATAATTTAAATCGAAATTTATCACGATTTTGTCACACCTTGTCTATTTCTTTTTGATGATTGACAATTCATAAGCAGCTCATGCTGTAGCATTTTAGTCTTGTTTTATGATCTGTTTCCTTATTTTGATTCTTTTTTTCTGATTTTTGGTACTGAGTAGTTTGATTTAATTTAATTCCTTAAGGAATTTTTGAAATGTAGGACACTGGTTCAGCCAGGCTGCAGTGAGCAGACACTCATTTAAGGGTCTAGGAAGAAAGTGCCCCGAAGGAAAGTGCCCCTGGAGGAAAGTGCCACCGGAGGAAAGTGCCACTGGATGAAAGTGCCACCGGTTGAAAGTGCCATCGGGACCGGAGAAAAGTGCCACCAAACCAAATGATACCAAATACACCAGAACAACAGAGAAAAGCTTAAGAAAGGTAAAATTGTACATTCCTCTATTGTATGCTCCTGTTTTAAAAACTTTAAGTTTGCAGTATCTACGTAATATCTACCAAAATTAGTATTTTTTGTGTATGCTTGACCAACTTCTAAAACAAATTATACTTCTATACAAAATATTAATTTATGGTTCTTATTGTACAAAAATAAATTGCAATAGAATTTTCCAAAAACAAGCATGCAGTAGAGGAAATATGAACAAAACAGGGCACATTTTAGGCTTCAATGCATCGTATAGTGGCACTTTCTTCCGGTGGCACTTTATTCCAGTGGCACTTTCCTCCAGGGGAACTTTCCTCCATGGCACTTTTGACCGGGGCACTTTCCTCCGCCACCCCTCATTTAAGACACAGAATCTGATAGACCCGAGATAGCCTCTATGAGGGGAATCCAAAAATTAAAAAAAGAAGGTCCACGGCTCCGGTTGATTCTGGCCCCCAACCCAAGGCAATCTATTCCCCCTCTACACATGAGTATACAGGTGTGGCGGTACTTTTGCCTACTTTTGATATTTAGCCCATTTAAGCCCTCCTAAATGGTCAGAATTTGTGCAAGTAGGATAAAAAAGGTATGATTTGAGAGTATTCTACCTAGTTAATTATAGCTTAATCATTAGCTCTCAAGCATACCTTTTTATCATACTTGCACAAATTCTGACCATTTAGGAGGGCTTAAATGGCCTAAATATCAAAAGTAGGCAAAAGTACCGCCCTATCTTTTTCAGACAAATCTTTTTCAGATCCAGCAACGGAAGCTCTTCACAACTTCATTTCAAAAGTATTACTTGATCTCATTTGCTTTTTCCGAATGCTTTGTTTGCTATATTTCATCTTGATTATTTTATATTTCGTCATGATAAATGAGCAGATTTTGGCAAGGAGGCGAGCAACAAACTATGCAAACTATCTTGACAGCTCTCCGCCCATCACAGCCCTGCTTGAGCGCGCAAAAACGCCCCATCATGTAAAGCGGGGGGGGCCTCCACACAAGGCAGGGTGGAGGCAGCCAGCCGTAGTTCATCCGGCCTACACACCCCCTCTGGCTCGCACAATCTCTGCCCCTCCCCCTTCCCTATGATGAAGCAGGAAGACATGGCCGCTTGAATTCAAAACAAAGACGCCCAAGGCCTCTCTGCCCCACTTCGCAATCATTTCGTCAGAGCCAGCCAGCCCTTCCCTTCACTCCCAGCTCACTCTGCCCCAAGCGGACTCTGCTCTTTCCACCGCTCCTCTCCCCACTCCTCCTCTCAACTCACCCTCCCATCTTACCTCATCCCCCTCACCTTGATTACAGATACGTCCTCTCAGTAGCCTCTCAGCTCCCAGAAGCTCCTAGAAGATGAGCGGCAAGAAGTTCAAGCCGCTGGGCCTCCCCTCCGGAGAGGAGTCCAGCACCTCCTCCTCCTCCGACTCCGTTAGCCTCCTCTCTCCTTCTCCTATTCAGCCCCCCCTCTTTTCTCCCTAGGCCAACCGTCCGGGCCCCAGCTCCCGCCGCCCCCCTCGAGGCGGCATCCAGAAGCGCCAGATGGTTTGCCCATATCTTGATGAGGGGTGGAGGGAGAGAGAGAGAGTGAGTTCAGGGCCGCGGGAAGCCCAGCCAGGGCGGCGCCGGGAAGGTGGGCGGCCAGAAGAAGAGCGGCAACCAGGGGCGCTACTTCCAGCACGCCGCCCAGCGCAACCTCCCCGCCCCCGCCGCCAACAACGCCGTCGTCCCCTATGTGGTTCCCCTCCTCTATCTCTCTCCTCATCTAGCATCCCTTCCATTCTTACCCCTCTTTCAGCGGGGCAACAACAAGCACGCGGGCGGGCCCCGCTGGAACCCGATCCCCGGCCTCCAGCTGGGCTCCACGGCCCCGGTCCCCCGCGGCCTCCCCTCCGGGCAGGGGACCTGGGCCTGGGCCACCCTGCACATGGAGCGGGCGTACCGCACCCGCGAGAAGGACGAGTTCCAGGACCAGATCCAGCGCCTCCGCTCGGTACACCCACTCCTCATCCCCTCTCTCCTCCAAGCATCATCTTTGACAGGAGCGTGGCCGGATGCAGCGCACGATCAAGGAGTACGAGGACTTCATCGATCATCTCCAGAGCCAGGTTTCCTCCCTCTACTGCCCTGCCTCTCTCCTATACCGCCCCCTCCTAAGCCCTCCCACAAACACACACGCTCCTTCTCTCCCCCCCCCCCTCCTACACTCCCTCATCTGGCCTCATTTCCCAATATCCCTTCAATTCCAGATCGGGGGCGCGGCGGTGAGCCTGATGGACCTCTTCGTGGGCCCGCCCGCCTACTGCCGCCCCTACGACCTCTCCCACCACCAGGTGCCCCCTCCTCTTTCAACCCTTCCTCTCACCTCCTCACTCATCTTGGGCCTAAGGAGGAGGACTCCGGCGACGACGGCGACGGCGGCTACGGCGGCTCCGGCGGGCACCACGGCCAGGGCATCGCCGCCTAGTCCCTCATCCTATCCTCCAAGGTCCCCTCCCTATCCACCTTATCCCTCAATACCCCCTTCCTACAACTCTATCAGGATAGCCTGCTTTATTAATGCCGCTTAGCAATAGCCCCCTGTATATTATAGAAAACCCAAAAAAAATAAAAAATTTAAAAAACCCAAAAAAAACTGCCTTCTTTTACTTGATGCATGATTCGATCTCATTATTCTGTCCGAATCTGCATTTTCTTTATTCTTATCCTGCATGTTTTAGCTCTTTATGCTTTATTTTGACCCTGTATGCTTTAGATTTGTATGCTTTATTTTGCTTGCCCGATATATAGCCATCCTTACATCTCACCAACAGAGGCAATAGAAAAAACGCAAGTGTTGGTTGGCCTGGCTTTTTTCAGCGACAAGATGCGGTAGAGATTGGGATACAGATGGCGGCACTTTTTATGAAAAACTGGATGCGGGCGGGGCTGGTGACATGAAGGTCGAGGGAGCCCCAGCTCATGCCACTCATCTAGTACCCTCAAGACTTTGAGCCAGCCTCCGTTCCCACACCCATCTATCATGCCCAAACGCCTCCATCAGGAAATGAGCTATTCCAAAGCTGATATGGAAGCCGCTTCTCTCATCAATTCGGTTCTCAATTAGGGTTTGAGTATTTCCTTTGATGCTTCCCCCTTTAGTTCAAGGTTCAAGAAGCGGAGGCTAGATTGGCAATTGAACGGTCAACTAAGTCTCTAGATAAGGCAACGTATGAGAATGTTCTCCACCAAAACTCCGCCCTACGCAACAAGCTCAAGGGTGTTCAAAACCCTCTCAACGACGTCAAGGTTTCTTTGCTTTCCTCAAATATCTAGCAGAAAAATTTTTGACAATATTTGGAATTTAGACTCAAATTATTGGTATGAGTACTATTATGGATACGGAACTGGCTGCTTCTCAAAAACTTGACCGAAGGGACGCGGTTCTTGTGGCAGCATATTTGGAAGAAAGTCAGACGCGCCTAAAAAATCTCCAAGTTTTATTCCCTCAATTTGCCTCCCGATTTTTCTAGATAAATTGGTTTGCAGAACCGAATTAATATTCTGCTACTAAATGTCCCCTCCGTGATTGTAAGAGAAAAAGTGAGCTGATTTGCAGGGATTGAGTGGATGATGAATGCAGGATATTGCGGACTTTGGAGTGGACTTGGTACCGCGGAAGAAGAAGGTGGTGCCGAAGGACATCGTACACCCCTCCGACACCGCATCGGACCTCCCCCCTGCCCCCGATACCACGGTTCAATATCCCGCTATTCATGAACAGACCCAGAATTACATCGCCTCTCTCTATCCACCAACCTCCACTGCCTCCCCTCTCCCACCACCCGACTCCTCGTCTCTCAATACCAAATCTCAGCCTCT
>JASANA010001055.1:0-15900 GCA_030248095.1 Ptycholaimellus sp. GST1_10
CAAGAAAACCGAAAACTGGCCGAAAACTCCAGTGTTGATCTCCTGAACATCCAGCGTCTTGAGCCCAAGGAGCTCCATGACTCACTCAGAGACTGCCGTCATCTGCGAACCTGAGTCTAGAATGCAGGAAACGTCTGCTGCTGTTCCCCAGTCTTCAGAGTAGGGCTTGGCTGGGTAGGTGAGCATGCTTGGGCCGGGATCTGAGTAGTCTCCTCCTGACACCATCATGCTAACCGTCTTCCTCTCCTCACTTCTCCTTCTCATGGATCTTTCTCTTGATTGTGGTTTCGGTGTTGCCGGGAGTCGTCGTGGAGTGGTGGAAGCTCCTCGACTGTTTGATCTGTCATTCGCCTGGCTGGTGCTTTTACTGCCGTCGCTCAACCATCCCGTGTCTTGTCGGTGACCCAGAGATGAGGTCCTGGGTCGGTATGTGTTGCGCACTGTGGGAGAGCGGCTCAGGCATTTGGCGGGGTCCCCAGAAGCCTTGGTCAATGCTGCCATTGTGAGGTCAGTTCCTGCTCGAAGACTGCAATTGTCTCAATGGTTTCGTTGCTGTTGCACGGCGTGTTGGACTGCATGAAGAGCTCCTTTGTGGGCTTCATCTAGTACTGCGTTGGGTACCTTCTTCCTCCCAGTGGCGCGAAAGGGAGCATTCCCAGTGTTTGTCGGGGAATGCATCATAGCAGATGGCGGAGTGGTGATGAGGTTGACAGCAGAATTGGCAGTTGTACTGTGACCTGCTTCTACTCGCATCATGTCCTTCAGTGAGGCACTTGTAACAATGCCTATATTTGGCCGCTTGATCCTTCCTCTGCTTGGCGGTAGTGAAGCGGTGGCAGTTGATTGGTTTGTGGCTGCTGGAGCAGAACGCGCAAGGCTGGCTCTGGTGTGATATCATGGTTGGAGCAGTGAGCGTCGTCACCTCCTTTTCCATGCTGGCAGACAAGACATTGGAGTGAGATTTGGTTGGGTGCGAGTGTTCTCGCGAAGAAGTGCAGCTGTCTGCCCATCCTGGTCGCATCACTTTCCTTGACTGTAGCACCTGCGCTTCTTCCTCTAGTAGGGGAATGAGATGGTTGATGCTGATATCGTGCAGGTTGATGGAGCAAAGTTTGTGGATGCATCGGTTGTAGATACTCGAAGGCAGCTTGCTCATCACTGTCTGTGTCAGATGGAGCAACTTTTCTTCTGGCAGTTGGCACTGGACCCTTAGAAAGTAAAAGCTGGACCGCAGTTGGTCGATGAAGCTGTCCAGGTTGTGATCTGACATGGAGGGCAGTTTCTCTATGTCTTTCTTGGCTCGCTGGATGAGGAGGGTGGGATTTTTGTAGTCTTGGGTCAGCAAGAAGAGGATGACATCGAAGTTTGCAGGGTTGGCTAGATACCGCTGGACCTTCTTTAGTGGTTCTCCTTCCAGACATTGTCCCAGTACTTGGATCCTCTGGTGGGGATCATTGGTCAGACGGTGGATGAGATTGAGGAAGGAAGACTTCCAGGTGGGGAAGTCTAGGGGATCTCCCATGAAACGTGGGTATTCTAGCGCCGGGAAAATCTGCCTCAGTTGTTCTCTCTCCTGCTGGAGTAACAGGAAGTTGAAAAATGGAGTATGCTGAGAAATGGCGAACACTCAATAGATTTGGACAATCTTTTTTTTCTTTTTTTCTACTACTCCTCCGCATCTGCTCAATGGACAATTGTGGGTATTCATTTCTTCCCCCACCCCCCCCCCCCCCTCCACGGGTCTCTGAGCTTCATGTATTCATTTATTCATAACAGTTAAATTAAACGTTGTGCCCAAATGCACCATTGGTGTAGTGGTGTAAGCGATTGGACTGCTGGGTGAAACTATGAGGTTCGAAGTTTTTTAAGTTGAGAAAATAACTGGTACCATTGGCAGGCAATAAAGCTTCTTTCTCCGGAAAATCGATTGTCCTGAGTTTAAGCCAAGAAAATTTCTCAAATATTTTTTAGTTTGCCAATAAATTTGCTTTATACTTTTCATTTTCGAAACTTTTCTTTTTTTGTTATTTTTATTAAAAAAGTTTATTTATATAAGTTTTGTTTATGATTTATTTATTTATTTATCTAATGAAGCCTTAACTATATATAACCAACAGTATATAATTTCTATTTATACACTTTATTTTATATTAAAAGTGGAAGAAATATCTGATACCATCGGCAGGCCAAATATGGGTCTTTTTGTTCCCAAATTTACAATTGTCTCAAGTAAAAAGTCAAGGAAATACAATTTCTACTAGTGGAATCTGCTGTGACGTTTCCCAAGCCGGTTTTGTCGACCTATGTCGATGAGGCGGGCGGAAGGGAGGCCGGGATCAGTTGCTCTGTATAGTGGCTCAAGATGCCCTAACCTGTTCCGCTCTCCTTCCCCTTCCGGTGACGATGAAAGAGATTAGTGTCTTTTTCTTAATGCACGAGCCTATGACAGCTGTATGGCGAGTCAAAAAAGGGGGTGAGTGGAATCATTGGGCATGAAGGGCTAGTTAGTCAGGCTTTTGAGGGTGGATAGAGGGAGAACTGCGAAGATCACCGCCGCAGCTGATCGTGCTTTGGCTTCAGAGTTGAGAGCTTCTTTTGGGTGCACGATGCCAGCCTTGGCCCAGGGGATGGCGTTCCAGAGCTTGCGAAGCCGTACTGGCTGGACGCGGTCGAGTTTGCTGCGCCCAGTGCTGAGTTCCTTGATTCTCCATTGCCCTGAGGGATTCTCTGCAGCTGCCGATGCTGCTTGGCGCACTTGCTGGGAGGCTCTGGTGTGATGGTTGTGGACGGGGAGGGCTGGGGGTAGGGCCTCAGTCTCGATCCAGTGGCCATAGGCTCTGCCAGCGACTAGACATCGCCAGGTGTGCAGGAAGGTGTGGAGGAAGAGCATCCAGTCGTAGGAGGGTAGGGAGGCGTTGCTGAGCACAGCACTGCTGCTGGACTCCCAGTCGCCCAGGGTGACTCTGGCCTGGCGGGTGAAGACTCTCCTCACGCGCTCCGCTGAGGCGACTGTGGCAGGGGGGCAGTAGGCAAGCGAGTGAAGGAAAACGCCACCAACTTTCTGTGTCACTGCCAGGCGGACTGCTGCAGGGTGGCCAGCAAGGAGGCGGTGGAGGACAGCCTGAGTGGCCCGGGCTGCTCCGCAGGTGCGTGTCCAGTGGGGGGTGAAGCTGAGGAGGGGATCAATGGTAACGCCGAGGTATTTGAGTGTGGCCGCAGTTGGTAGGAGGGTGCCGTCGAAGCTCAGAGGCCGCGGGAGGAGGCGGTGGGTGGGGGAGAAGCCGATGACGAGGATCTTGGTCTTGCCGCTGTGCAGCTCCAGGCCCAGGGAGGCAAGGTGGAGGCGGAGTCTCTCTAGGTCGCCCTCCAGTGCTGCAACATCTTCTTCTCCATCGACTGCTTTGACCAGGACGGTGTCGTCTGCATAGGCTTGGATTTGGGCGCCTTTGCTGAGCGGAAGGGAGAGGGCCTCGTTGGTAGTGACGGTGAAGAGGCAGGGGCCCAGACAGCTGCCCTGGGGGACACCAGAGGGGGCTTCTTTGAGGGATGAGCTTTCTTGGCCCACGTGGACTTGAAAGGTGCGGTTGTTCAGCCAGTCCGCGATGACAGCTACCAGGCGAGGTGGGACTCTTCTGGAGTGGAGGGCTGAGATGATGGAGGAGTGGGAGATGGTGTCGAAGGCGCGCTTGACGTCTACGCTGGCCACAACGACCCTGACTGCTTGCTGATGGCTGGCACTTGCTGCGATGGTGTGCTGGAGGCGGAGGAGTGCGTCGGAGCAGCCGCACTTCTTCTTGAAGCCAAACTGTGCGTCAGAGGTGGTCAGGAAAGGCTCCAGCTTTTCCAGGATCATCTTTTCCCATATCTTCTCCAGCGGTGGGAGAAGGCTGATGGGTCGGAAGTCTTCGCTCGTTCTGCAGCGGCCTTTCTTTGGGATGGGAATCACTTCAGCAGCCTTCCAGGCACTGGGGACGCGACAGGATGTGAGGGTGGTGTTGGCAAGGGCGGCGAGGCTGCTGGCTACTGAGCTGGCGACACCTTTGAGGAAGCGCGAGGGGATGGCAGAGGATGGGGCAGCCTTGCCGATTTTCAGCTTGGAGAGGGCGGCCAGGGCGTTTTCTCGGTTGAATAGGTCTTCTCTAGCCGCTGGGCCTTGGGGGACTGCACAGTTTCCAGTTGCTGCTTTGTGCTTGCTAGCAAAAGTTGAAGCAAGGGCCTCAGCCTTCTCTTCGTCCTTGACCAGGATGTGAGAGCCTTGTTTGAGTGCTGGGAGTGGGGGCCTGCCGCCTTCTGCGAGGCGGCGAGGGAGGGCAGCTAGGCAGCCGTCTTCCTGGGCCTTCTTCACCTCGCGCAGAATGTGGGTCTTCCGGGCTTCCTTGGCCGCGTTCTTCTTCTTAGCTTTCAGGGCCTTGTAGGCGCGCTGGAGCTGGCTGTTCTCGGGGTGTTCTTTCAGGCGTTTCCATGCAGCGTTGGCCTCCTTGGAGAGGGCGATGCTGAAGCTGGTGGCGCAGGGGGACTGCTGAGTGGAGGGCCTGGCGCAGTAGGGCCTCGAGGGCGGTGAGGGTTTCATCTGGATCTTGGCAGGCTGGGAGCTTTGCAGCAAGGGTTTGCCAGCTACCTCCTGCAGCGTGGAGGAGTGTGCGGTTTGCTGTTGGCCAGCAGGCTTCGCCCCAGAGCCATCTGCATTTGGGTTGGGGGGTTGGAGGGGGTTGGTGGGAGGGGCAGGTGATGGCGAACTGGAGGGTTGCATGTCCTTTGGCTGCCTTTTCAAGTGGAGAGGTGAGGCGGAGAGGGCTGAGGCTTTCTGCTCCTCGGGCCCAGACGTAGTCTATGGCCCTTTTTCCGTGGGTGATGACTTGGCTTCCAGGAAGAGGGTGGAGGCTGAGCCCGAGAAGAGCCTCCTGGAGCTCTGCTGACTCCTCACTGAGCTGACAGAGGTTGAAGTCGCCGGCGACAACGAGTGGCCCCGAGAGGCTGCAGAGGAAGTCGGCCAGGCTCCTCAGCCAGTTTGCAAAAAATCTCGCTATGTTACTGCTGTATAACACCACAGCGTTTGGTAGATCAGAGAGCTAGTTAGCTTATCTGTACCTCGACCGACCACCTCTACAATGCTACTACAATGCCCAGCACCACTTCCGCCAACTTCCGCTTCCGCAACAACTTCCGGCCTTTTGACCTCGCCGCCTTCTACCAGCAGCGATCGAGTCAAAAGCCCCAGTCACCGACCTACAGAGCCAGGACAGCGAATCGAGCCCAGCCTGCATTGCCGGACTTCGCTTCGCTGCCAGACAGGACACCCTGCAGCCCCAGAACTTCACTCAGCCAGAGCCGGCCTCGTGAACTTCTATGCGGCAGCAACTGCGACTACGCTGCATGGAATTGGAAATTGACTTTTAAGTCTCTTTTCAATGTCCGCTCTTCATCAGCAACATCGCAGCGCCGAGTTTCCAGCCATCACGCCATCTTTGGGCGGCAGCCAGGAAACTCTGACGTCACACGGCACACTTGCTACCGTAATCTGCTGCGACACAGGGTCTTGAAGCGAACTGAAAAGTTCTCTTCAAAGAGCAACTCCCTTCAATGATTTCATTCTATCCTTGCGGATTTTATGAAATCATTCAACGCCGACGATCGAGACGAGATTCAACTTCGCTGCCAGGCATTGAAAATTAACTGAAAAGTTTCTTTTCATGCTGACATCATCAGCGTTGTCTACAGAATTTCATCATCCTGAAATGGATTTTGAATATTCTCGTCGACTGCCAGCTACCAGCTGCGATCCGTTTTTGCTGCTGGACTTTGAAATTGACCACTGTCCAATTTCAAAGATCTTCGCTGCCAGCTCCAGTCTACGTCGGCTCGGACGCAACTCCGCTGCTTGGGCATTGAAAACTAACTGCAAAGTTGTTTTCATGCCGTCTATGCAAGCATCGTCGATGACAATTTCATTATCCTTGGACGGATCTTGAAATTGCCTGCAGCTACCAGCGAACCGCTCACATTCGCTGCCAAAGTTCAAAAATTGGCTCCGGTCAGTTTTCAAACTTATGGCCTCTGCTGCAACTCCGCCGGCCAGCCAATGCCAGCTATCCAGCAGAAGCAACGTCTACGCTGCTAGAATTTTGAGATCGCCATTGACAGCTCTCAAAACTCCCTGCTGCCTGCTGCAACCTCGCCGGCCCGCATGTTTATGAATCCTCGCGGATTTATAAACTTTCGAGCATCGCTGAAGAAAAGCCCAGCCAGCTTCAGAGTCAATTGCCGTCTTTCGACATCGATTCATTTACGGATCTTTATGATCACGTGAATTTCGAAAAGCAACGCCGAAAGACAAAAGTCAAAATGACTCACGAGCGGCCTCTACTTTTCTACGCAGACAACTCCTGGACCAGGCCCAGCCTAGTGGACTGCCTCCACTGCCGCTTCTATGGCCTCCCAGTCATCTGCAACCTCAGCCTGCTCACCTGCGGCCAGAAGGACCTCTTCAAGGACGGCGTCAGCTACGAGCACAATGCCTCCAAGGCCTACTTCCACAGCGCCTGCCTCCGCAAATGCGCATTGGAAGATTGTGCTCAAAGGACCCGCCTCCCCTTCCTTCTGCCCGCCGTTGAAGACAGCGTCAATTCTGGACGAGTTCCGCTGCTTTCGCTACGGCTTTCTGGAGTGCTACAACCACGTCCAGATCTCCATGGACTGCAACCAGTGCGGCATGCTGGACGGCTTCGACTGCGGCCTCTGCCACTTCCAGCCCAACAGCAACTACACTGGACCACTCCAGGACTCCGTTCCGATCGACGCCGACTACGGCTTGCTGCCTATACTCTGCTCCAGCATCAAGCCATGCAAGTCCAGCGTATCCGCCTTCTTCAACCTCGGCAACTACATGGACACCTTCTGCGCCATGAAGCTCTGCCCGTTGGAAGACGCCTCCACCAAGTTCCTCCAAGAGGCCTCAAAACCCCACCCTCCCTCCTATTACGTCCCTAGAGGTCGGTGGTGTACAAGGCCTACGGAAACCTGGGCGGCTTCCACAACCGCTTCTGCAACTTCATGATCGCGTACGCCGTCATGCAGTTCGCCTCCTGGAAGACGTCCTCCGCAGACCTTTTAAGGTCCCCTGCCCTGCACCCTTCCCCTTACTCCGCCCAGCAGTAAGAGGTCGGTGGTGTACAAGGCCAACGGGAACATGGACGGCTTCCTGACTGGCTTCTGCCAGCCCGCCGGCGAATGGGCCAACTTCAATCCCATCGCCGCCTCCGAGACTTTGCACTATCTGCAAAGATATGCAAATTCTTTCAACGCTTCTTTCGACAGATCCAAAATAGGCAAAAGAGACGCTAAACTTAAAGTTTGCGTAACTCAAAAGGGCCTATTTTGGAGCGGCATTCTGGAAGCGCAGCCGCGCTCGCCCACCTCAACTCCGCCTACTCTCTGCCTGGCCACGAAGGCCTCTTTGGCCTGGCCTTCTGAGAGCAGCTTCCTGGAGTTCAGCTCAATATGGCAAAGAGTTCAAGAAATCACGCAGACACGACTTCAGCAATTGCTCACTGTCATCCCGAGCTGCGTCAATTCCTTCGCTGCAGACTCAAGAGCAATTGTTTAGTGTCATCCCGAGCTGCGCCGATTTCTACCTCTGTCAACCCGAGCAAATTCGACATTGTCATCCCGAGCTGCGTCATCTCTTCGCATCTCTCACAATGACAATTTGCTCAGCGTCAACCCGAGCTGCGGAAAATCATCGCAGCCAAAACAGAGAGAGACCAGCCCATGTCATCCCGAGCTGCGTCAATCTTTGCCGCTGTAAACCCGAGCAAATTGGCCTGTCATCCCGAGCTGCGTCAATTCTTCGCAGCTCAACAGCTACAATTTGCTCCGCGTCATCCCGAGCTGAATCAATCCACGACACTGTCAACCCGAGCAAATTGCCTCCTGTCATCCCGAGCTGCGTCATTTCTCTTCGCAGCTACAGCAGAGACAATTTGCTCAGTGTCATCCCGAGCTGCGGCAAGTTGAGACGACTGTCATCCCGAGCTGCGTAACTTCAGCGCACCTCTCAGAACAGCCTCCATCAACGTCGCAAGAAGCGAGCAGAAAGTAATACTTTCTGAAATTGACGGCCATCGGCCTATCTTCGATGCTTCAAAGAGCCACCTACAAAGGCTCTCCGCAATCCTCCAAGCGGCCCAGCTCCAACAAGAAGCCCTTGCCCTGCTTCTTCCACATGGCCGCCATCAACAACGTCCGCGTCCCCTACACCTCTCTACCCCCCCTCCATCCTCAATTGCGATAGGCGTTTAAGCTCGCCCTGCTTAACGCTCCGCCTTTCGCATCACCGACAATGCGTCCCTTCTTCTGCCTTCACTTGGCCTAGAGCCTCCATGGCTCCGTCCACGGCGTACAAGTTCAACTTGTCCGCTCTTTCTCCGCCGCCCGCGAGAAGGAAGAGTACCCTGGACGGGAACCTGAACAAACTGGCCAAGGCCGAGCAGATCATCAGACAGAAGACCAGCGTTCGCATCGTCGCCATCAATGTCATCACCAATGACACCTCAAACCTCCCTCTTCAATCCTTATCTGGATGGGAGCCGAAGACTAGCTTCTTCTATCGCCGCTTCGAGATCATCGTATTTCGCAGCACTGTATCGGCGCTTCGAGCGTATTATCTGCAAGTCTTCACCCTCCAGCCCACCCTCTAAAACTAGACAGGCCAAGATGGCCTCACCGCAGACCCCCAGCGCCTCTCATAACAACAATGAAGACTAGCCACCGGCCAAGCAATTTGGCCTCTGCAAGTCTTCACTGCACCTCACTCTCTACCCCAGCCTTCCAACCTGGACCGCTCTGCCCAGCCAAGCATGCCTAGCTGGGCATCTCCGAGACGCAGAGCCTCTCCAGCCAGCGCCTCTTGGACAGCGCACAGATGGACGCCGACAGTCCCCTACCCCTTCTCAACCTTCCTTTCCATCTACCCCCAAGCACTCCTTGCGGAGCCCCAAGGCCCAGACCGGCTTCAGCAAGTGCCGCTTGGACAGCGTACAGATGGACACCGACGGACCCGGCAAGCCTTCCGTCACTTCCACTCCTACACCTATTGCAACCTTCAAACACTGTTCCAATTCGACATGGCCAAGGCCGCCGAGCTGAACGCCTGGAGCTTCTAGCGCTTCTGCGACAAGCACGGCCTCAACCAGCTCTACCTTGGCAGCGGATAGATGAACAGTCCGATTGCGTACCTTCATCCTACCCCTCTACCCCCTTCTTAGAGGCCTTGGATGGAGCGGCATCGAAAAGCGCCTTCAAAGACTACGCCGTCTTTGGCCTGAAAGCAGGACAAGAATGCCTCCGCCCAGCTCCAGCCAGCGGAGCTAATTAGCCCTGCCTTTCAAGTCAACGCCGAACGGGAACATTAAAGTTTAACTTTAATGAAATATTCGGCGGAAATTCGACGCTTCTATTATCCTAAAGGCGGATAAAAGAAGAAGTCTCAAGAACTTCGGTTCTACGGCGTCTGACTAAGATTTGCCGGCCCTCTAAACGGCGCAAATCTGCAAGGACTGCGGCTTCAAGGCCTCCGCCTATGGCTTCGGCTTCGGCATCCAGGTCTCCGCCTTCCACAAGACGCCCATTGACCGCTACTCATTCCCCGCCAATCAACTGATTGCCCAGAATGACGCGTCAATGATCATCAACGGCCAACACATTTCCTCCCAGCTCTTCAGCTACAAAGGACTGAAATGCGTCTGGCACGGGCCTCCGGCCAACTTCTACTCGGCCTTGTTCATCAAGCTCAGCGGCATCTAGATCGCCTTCAACTGCGACATGAACAAGGCACAGGCCTTCGGCCACTCATCTACGGCCTGAACTGGCAGGCACAGGCCTACGGCCACTAGGAGTTCAGACTGTCCCTGCACTCCCGTTCCAGCAGCCTTCCTCTGTGGACTCCGACTGCGGACGGAAAGTGCCAAACAGCAGCAACTCAATCAAGTCAATCTGTCCCTGCAGTTCCCCCTCAGCAGCCTTCCTCTGTGGACTCCGACTGCGGGTGGGAATTGGCAAACAGCGTGACTCAACCTTCAAGGGTCAACCCCCCTCATCTCTAGCAGCCTTCCTCTGTGGACTCCGACTGCAGACCTGAGGATGACCAATGACGCAGCATCTGTTCTTCGCATTTCTTTCACAGCAGCCTTCCTCTGTGGACTCCGACTGCGGATTGAACCGTGAATTCAGATGCCAGCGGAAAGCCCCGCCTAAGAGCTACTAGGAGCCAGCGGGCAACAACTACTCGGCCTCTTGCTACTCAATCCGTCGCCCTTATGGGGGGGAGGCGGAACGACTGCAAGGGCACGCCCTGCCCACCCTCTGCCGCATTGCTGAGGAAGCGGGAGAGAAGCAGGAATCAAGGCAGGGGCGGCCGACATGGGAGCGGCTGCCACGTGAGGGAGCTGGCAAAGCACCCTCGTTCTTACTCACTTCGGGCTGAGGGCCCACCTTGTTACTCTGCAAAGGCCTAGTACGCCTTTTGCCACCTCGCGCCATCGACGGATGGGAGGAGGATGCAGAGGAGAGCGAATTTGTCTTACGGGACTCTGAGCTGACGAGCACAGAATTCGCGACCGCGCAGGCCTACTAGGAGGCAAATGACAGCGCCCAGCCTACCAGGCGGCTGGTATCAACGCGGGAAGGAGTACGGAACACAAAACCCTCAGCCTCCGTCGAACTCCGCCAGGGGATGATTCGACAAGTGCAGACTACTAGGAGTCTGTTTAGCAGCCAAATTGGTGGCTGATCTCGTCAGTGCGGGCCATTAGGAGTCCGCCTCGCAGCCAAACTGGCGGCTGACTGGACGAGCGCAGACTACTAGGAGTCTGCTTAGCAGCCGACTACGCGGCTGATCTCGTCAGTGCGGACCAAAAGGAGTCCGCCTCGCAGCCAAACTGGTGGCTGACTGGACGAGCGCAGACTACTAGGAGTCTGCTTAGCAGCCGACTACGCGGCTGATCTCGTCAGTGCGGGCCATTAGGAGCCCGCCTCGCAGCCTACTCGGTGGCTGACTGGACGAGCGCAGACTACTAGGAGTCTGCTTAGCAGCCGACTACGCGGCTGATCTCGTCAGTGCGGGCCATTAGGAGCCCGCCTCTCAGCCGAATTGGCGGCTGACTGGACGAGTGCAGACTACTAGGAGTCTCTTAGAGCCACTAGCGGCATCTCTCAGTCCCCGGGGCCAGGAGCCCGCCTCGCAGCCGAACTGGCGGCTGACTGGACGAGGCAGACTACGAGGAGTCTGCTTAGCAGCCAACTAGGCGGCTGACTTCGACGAGCGCGGACTACTACGAGTCCGCTTAGCCAAACTGCACCTAAACGCAGCCAGACAAGGCGATTCCAGCACGGACTACTACGAATCCGTTAGCAGCCAAACACGTGGCTGATTGGACAAGCAGACTACTAATCGTCTGCTACGAAAACCGACAAGGACTGCTTCTAGAATCAGGACTCATCGAAAGCCCTTGGAGTGCTGCATTGCTACTATTCAAATAGTTTGTGGAGTGCACGGCGGCGGACTTCAGCTAGCAAAGCTTGGCTAAAAGTCCCTGCGCCAATTTGCCGCCTACACAAGCCCTTCCACCTGCTATTCATCACCCGGCAAAAGCAGCCCCCTCCACTGCACACTCCACCCCTCAGCGTGCCACACACACACACTCCCCTGCAAAACACCCCCTTGCTCCAGCCAGCAGGAACCTGCTCCCCCAGTCTTCGCAAGAAGGGCGGCAAGAAGAGAGGGCGGACTAATTGCTCCCCCTCCACTCTCCCCTCTGCGGGCCTACGTTTTTTAGTGCAAGCTCTGAAAAAGCGGCCCCTAGAGAGCGCAAACAACTGGAGATTAATGACCCTGCTTACAACCACACCCTACTCCCTGCACCCTCCCCCAGAAAAAGCGGCCCCTAAGGAAGAGTCAGTGCAGACGACAGATGACTCCGCCCTGCCAACACCCCCCCCCACCCACCTTCTTGCACACTCACAAAAAGCGGCCCCCAAAGCACCAACGACCATTCGTCAGCGGACCAAACTCCACAGAGGCCTCCTCCAATGCTTAATGGAGACAAACGACGCTAAAAGTTCTCCACCAGCGCTCCACGGGATAGGCCTTCTCTAAACCCGCTTTGGACTCCACACACTTAGGAGCCCAACCCCCTTTCCAGGCCACCAACCCACTCCGTGGCCACGCCCCCATGGGGGGAGGATCGGGGGTACCCATCGGGCTGCTTCAACGGCTTCAGTCATTCTCTCTTAGAGCACACCACCCCCCACTCCCCACCCCATCGCGCTCAACTTGCATCCCACTTATACGGCACCGACTCGTCCCTTCTACGGTCGTCGACGAATACGCCTCAGCAACCCTCGTCAATGACCGCTCATTCTTCCTCCAGGAGATATGTCCGCCCAGTCCCTTCCATCGCCGACAGGAGACAAAGTCGACATCGTGACACTCCACGAGGAAGAAGAAGAGAAGGAAGACAGAACGAGTGACGGATCGAGCAGGAGACACACGTGCTCCACCAACGAGCCCGCCGCCCTAGAAAGCCCGGATCAGTCCGGATCCAGGCGGAGAGGACGAGACCTCCTCGACCTGCTGAGGAGAGGCAAAGACCAGACGGAGGAACATAGATCTCCTCAAGGATCACCCAACCACGGAAACAATCCAACAAGAAAGGAACAGGAGCTCTTGGAAAAGGTGGAGACATTGGAAAAGACCTGTAGAGACCTCCGACGACAGCTGGCGGACGTGGAAGCCGAGAAGGAGAGATCCGGCGGAGCTCCAAGCGACGGGTACGTGATAAATCACAAGCAGGCCGAGCGACTCGACGCCGCATTTGAGAGTCTCAGAAGATTGCGTCGGATCAACCCTGCACTACAAGACACGTACAAGCAAGTGCAATCACTGGCGGCCATTGTCAACGGACTGCCAGACGTGGACAAACTGCTGAAGACACCGGAAGAATCGGATCGCTCACGACGCCCAGAGCCTCGAGGCGCGCTGTCTTCTTTAGCCAGTTCACGTGGAAGAGGAACACGGGGCCGTGCACAGCACCTGACTGGAGGCGCCGTGCACCAAGTCTCACCTGCCAGCAGAGGGGATCGGAAAGGTCACCCTGGACGGACACGATCCCTCCCCACGACACACCTCCCGTCCCCAGGACACTGATGTCCGACCATTCAACCACATCACCTTATCACCCTCCCTATCTGCCCGCGATAGTACCGTGTACTTCCCCGAGTCATGATCGACACGACCGAAGAATCGCGCGACTATTGGAGACACTCCTGCCCCGCGACTTCAATTTACCTTTTCCCAATTGGAATAACCGCGTGGCATTCTCTCTTGCCTAAACTAGCTAAAATCCCATTATAGCCAGCAGACAGGACGGTTGACGGTCTCCTTGGATTCACTCTTCCAGACAGACGGACATCAGGGAATATCACCATGGCTGCTCAATCCATCTTCCGCTGCTCCGCCTGCAAGAACATCTTCGAGACCTTTGAAAGGATCGACTGCAACAAGTGTCAGCGACACTACTGCCTCTACTGCTCCCGCGGCAACCTGGACCAACTCCTAGGACCAGACGAGGCGGAGTTGGCAATGTCGATTTGCCAGAAGCTTCTCAAGACCAGCTCAGCAAGCTACGACTGCCACGGATGTGGTCCGGTGGAGGACCCTACTCCGCTCAACATCGTGGAGCAACTGTTCCTTCAAGGCGTTTTCCACCCCAAGAATGTGGCAGCGCTCCTTGCGGAGAAGGGGGACGAACGGAAGATCGTCACCTTCGCCCTCTGCGATGCCCTCTACCGCGAGACGTGTAACCTCCGCAAGCTCCAGGACGACCAAGAGCCACCACCCTTCGTTCCCATCGACTACGACTTGGATACCTCCCAGGACGCCTTCCGCTGCCATGCTTGCTGCATCGGACCGCTTCCTCGGAGCCAAGACATGACGCCAGAACAACGTTACCACAATCCGGATCACGAGCCACCATCCTACCAAGTCGAACACGAGGTCAAGACACCGAAAGCCGATGAGGCACCACAACACCGCCTCTATAGCAACGTGACGTGGCTCTCCGAGTGCCTAGCTCTAGCTCAAGCGCATCTAGACCTGCTCGATGCCAACGACCATCGCCGCCCTGGCTTCGAGAAATTGTGGCTTCACCTCCTATTCCGCAGACAAGAAATCCTCAATCTAGCGGACAAGGCCGCCACAGCCCACATCAAGCCAGCCGCCGCGGCAATGTTGGATCTAGGCGCACCTCGACTCACGGACGACAGCACGTACACCGCACAGTCTCGTTACCCTCGAGCCTCCATCCATCAAGGCTCCACGACGATGCCCCCCGCCGTGGCCCGCCCAGGGACGACATCGCGGTACCCCACGAGAGACCCACGCACACTAAGAGCCAAGTCCCTCCACCTTCATCCATCCAACGTCGTCGCCATTGCCACTCCGGATGATCTGGTCTTCCTGAATCCAGCCTACGGGGAACATCGCGACGCTCAACAGAAGCAGAACACTACCACGTCCGATACCGACAACCAGCTGCGCCGTCCTGATGCTCATGCAAGGAACATGGGACCAGTGGATCCTCTCCAGAACAGAGCATTACAGTCAGCAAAACCATCAGTCGAACGGAAGGGGACGCCAGCAAAAACTCTACCTCCTCGCTCACATTCGGCACCACCTGGAGAACCATCGCGACCACGGAAGAAAAGGGTCGGGCGACAGTTCCACGTGCTAGTGGGCCCGGGACGCCCCGAGCAACGGGATCAGCCTGACCAACCTCCAGAGAGAGAAAGAGGAACGGTAGAGGAAGACATCTACCGCCCACCTCCAGAAGACTCACCTCCCAGAGACCAACCCACTCGAGGACAGGCACACCACCACCGCTTCGATGGTGACCCAATGGCTGTGGCTGCCTGGGTGCAGACGACCCACCCGCCTCCACCATCGTTTCGCCCCCCAGCACCCCCTGGACCACCGGCGGAGGCTGCGCGAGAAAGAGGAGAGCAACACCCGCCTCAGGGAGCTCAGATGGCTTCCCCGACGCGGCCGTCAACACTGGACGTAGGGCCAGGGACAGGACGTGGACTCCCACAGTACCTGGATACCAGAACAGGAACGGCCCCACATCCTCCGACACAAGTTCCACCCGGAGGACACCCTGGAGGAGAAGGAGGAGGCGGTGTCGCAGGACCTCCTCCCCATCATTACATCCCGCCACCACATGTTCCACTCAATGGGGCACCACCACGGGTTCCGGAAGGGGTTCGCGTGGCATATGAAACGCCCCCTCCACCCCACGCACACCCGCCACCACCGCCACCACAACAGCACCACAACCCCCAACCGCAACACTACGCCCCACAACAACAGTACTACGCCCAACAGCATTACGCCCCTCAGCAACAGTACTACGCCCCACCGCCACCCCACGGACAGCCTATGCCAGCTCAAGCAGGTCAGTGGGGTCCGAATCCAGCGATGCAAGGAATAGGGACGGCGTCGCTGCAGTACTGTCAACAGGTCCTTCATCACCTGTCCCTCCAACAAGAGCGAGAGCAGCTGAGACAAACACTCCCGCCAATAGAGTACCCTCGATTCAAAGGAGACCCCTTGGATTTTCCCACCTGGAAGTCCTCCTTCCTCAACCTCATCCATCGGATCACAGATGACCCCCACCGGCGAATCCAGATCCTGGGACAATGCTTGGAAGGAGGACCACTCAAGAAGGTGCAGCGGTACCTGGCGGACCCCGGCAATTTCAACGTCATCCTCGACTTGTTGACGCGGGATTATGAGAACCCGACACTTCTCATTCAACGAGCCAAGATGGACATCGAACAGCTACCCTC